>APFE031654080.1:3482-30342 GCA_000404065.3 Pinus taeda
CGTGAGTGAACCAACCCTTTAATCGTGTAAGATATTTCTTTTCTTAAATTAAAAGGCGTTAACTTTCCTTGTGCATTTATTCTTTGCAGATGCAGGCATATGGAGGTGAGGTAGCCATCGTAGTCTAACAATTATGTTTTTTTTGTTATCGAAATTTTGGTCATATTTTGAAAAAATATGATAGATTTTTGTAAATCTAAATAAAAGTTGTAAAATTTCATAATTTTGGGTTCTTTAGAAGTTTTTGATGGTGTTGAATCTATTTCTACCATCAAAAACATGATTTAAACACTATCTTTACAAGACTTCTTGAATTTTTTTTTGCCTTAATTTTGAACACTTTTAACCATTAGAACAATTCCTCCGCTCCAAAAATAACTCCAATTAAATTAAATTAAATTACAAGACTTTCTGAATTCTTTTTGCCTTAATTTTGACATTTTTAACCATGAAAACAATCCCTCCACCTCCATAAATGACTCCAATTGAATTAAATTAAATTCCATACCTCAAGCTCCCCGCAGATGATGTCAGATGTAACACAAACTGTCGGTTGTAAAATTTTTCTGATAATAAACATATACGATAATAAACATAAACGATAATGAATGTCAACATCTTTCTTTTTAAAGAAAGATGGAAAGGTGAGCCCAAACAACCTAAAAGTATGTTATGTTATGTGAATCTGAAATCAAGATAAAAGTTGCCAATTGCGAGAAGGTAATTCTTTCTGATGTCACGTTAAGTGACGTTGGTCTTCTATAGCCATGAATCACACTTCTTTATATGGTCCTACATCCACTTGATAGAAGCAACCACAACAACCATGGTTACAACAAAAGATAATCCAAATGGCAATGGATCTTGTCTTCCATAGGAATCAAAAACACCTTTGCTGGAAATCCCAACATAAAAATAGGTGTAAAATTTGAATACATGCAAGAAAATATCGTCATTTGAAAATTTATGGGTGTATGACATTTGGAAAAAACCCTACTCAATTGGATTCAAAATTATTGTGCTCTAAAAGGAGACCTAGTTCTTAAACTTAGCTCCAAAGGTTTTTCACAACCATATTCAACAACATTGAAGACATTGAACAAAATATCCAAGGGGGCCCTTATTTCATGAATTTTGCTGGCCTCTTCATGAAGCATTGGGTTCCAAGAGTCAATCCAGACAAAGAAGATTTCTCTTCAACTCATGTTTGGATTCACTTTCATTCCCTTCCCCAGGAATCTTGGGGTCCATAAATCCTAAAAGTATTGGTCATACCATTAGGCACTTCGTCATGATCTCAAACATCACTAAGCATGATCACTACACTTCCTATGCGTTCCAACATCCAAGTGAGTAGTGAAGATGAAATATAGGAGAAGCAAATAGACTACGAGAAAATCCCATTCAGATGTTGCAAATATCATGAATATGGTCATCTATCTAGGGATTTTCCTACCAACCAAGTTCAATAACTGACTCAAGAAAATCGAGTTCTGAACTAAGATGGATTTTCCCAAATAAGTAATAGAAGGAAAATAGCCAAAAAAGGCTTTTGTAATTTCATCTCTGCGGTTGAAAATTACAAAAATAGGTAGAAAATGCTTCAACAACTGACAAACATTGAAATAATAGGTGGAGAGGAGGTAAAAAATGACACAAAATGGGCAAGCAACTAAACAAGAACCCCAACAAATAGAAAAAAAGAAGGAAATACAAACCAACAAGGGTAACCAAAAAGATGAAGAAATGAAAGAAGATACATTGGAACCCTACGATCCATAAGAGTTAGAAGAAATCGGGTTGAAGGGCATTGATTTACAAGCCCTAGTTGAAGAATGGAAAAACAAAGATTGAGTAGATATACCAGAGTAGAAAATTCAACTCATCGGAAGAGCCTCTTTCAAGCAACAATAGTGGACTCTTCGCCAAGCTCATAATACAGAGAGCCACAACCACCCAGGCCAAAGGACACCCCTACAAAATGAAGGTCAATAAAGTAATTATGTGAAACAACACTTCATTTTTTAGTAGTTCTTTTTTTTTTTTTGGTCGAGTTTATTTCTTATTTTCTAAATAATACTCTATTTAATTTTTTGGTTATCAGACTCTCAAGTCAAAAATAGTATCAACAATCAGATTTTTTTTTGTATTTATGCTACTAATTTATTTTCCCAAATAAAAAACTAAGACACCCAACAATATATATGTAACTTTTAATTATAAATATTTTACTAATTATATAGAAATGAAAAATAATATTATCAAATTTTTAATTAAAAAAACCATTCATGTAACATTTTTATAATAACAATGGAAAAAAAATATACGATGTAAAAATTGAAAGATATTCTAATAAATGTATACACTTGCTTATATATTAATTTGTTTAGAAGAAGTTTGTACATCCCCATACATATATTCACTCTACATTATTGTTAATCATTTTTTTAATAAAAATGTGCTGATAGCTTGTTTGATAAATTAAGATAATATTATTTTACTTTCACCAATTAAATTGTCCTTTATTAAAAATTATGTACAATATGAATTCTCAAAGATAGTGGGACAAAAAATAGACATTTAAATTAGATGTATATACATTTTCACTTTATATATATTTAACACCTATCAGCATGAACAGAAGTTTCGAATTTCAATTACACTAGATTGGATTATGCATATTGGGTTATAAAATGTACCAAAATGTAATAAGCATAGAAAATGTTTTAATGAGTGAATTATTTGTGTTGAATCTCTTTTTCGATAGATAGAGCCTTTGGGATGAGACTAGTGGAATCATGAGAATGTTGGGAATTTGTTTGGTTACATGTTAATTCATGTTTAGTGTAAATATTCTTTTATAAAGTACATTAATCATTGATAAAAATTATTGAAATTTTATCCATTACTATGGGGTCACATAT
This sequence comes from Pinus taeda, assembly GCA_000404065.3. Lineage (NCBI taxonomy): Eukaryota > Viridiplantae > Streptophyta > Pinopsida > Pinales > Pinaceae > Pinus > Pinus taeda. Next base: position 6,407 of record APFE031654080.1, read on the forward strand.
ATTTGATAAAAATGATAGAAATTTTATTCATTAACGTAGAGATACGTCTGTTGATAAAAATTCTCTACGTAGAGATACAACTGTTGATAAAAATTCTCTACATTCATTAATATAAATTTTAAAAATTATTTATAATATTTTAAATTTAAGTATGTTAATAAAAAAATCATTTAAAATTCAAAATTTATTTATATTTATGTAGGTATTCAATAAAATAATTATGCTATATTTTTTTTTGAATAGGGTTTTAACAATTTTAATTTAAAGCTCTATTCACTATTTCAAGGATATGAACAAGAAAATATGCTTAAAACATAGTAGAGTATGAGATTTTTAAATTGATAGTTGCTCATCATGAGTGGTTGTAGAAACATGTATTCCAGGGATTGCATGGTAAACACAAGCAAGTAAAACCTATCAAAGAGGATGAACAAAGGAAGCATAAGAAGAACCAAGAACACACCTCGAACTTGATGATCAAAGCACCATGAAGACTCCAAAATTGAAGACCCTTTGAAGGGTGGAAATACTAGGAGCAAATGATGACAAAGAACATACACAATGAAAACCATGTCACTACTAAAGCAAGTCCATGTTATCATTCAATATCAATCCAAATCATCCAAGATAGTGATGTGTCAAGTTTCATCATATGATGATGTTGAAGATAAAATGTATCATTATAATCATTGTATAAGACAAACAAGTAAATTCCCAAGCTTCATAAGTGAACTCAAGAGTCACATAAGTCAAAAGGACATGTAATACTAAAAGTCACATGTAATTCCAAAATTCATTTGGAATTTCAAAGGATGTAGAAGTCCAAAGATCACTAGAAGTTAGAAAAGAGTCATGAGGATATTGAAGGTCACTCCTCAAGTTATAAATAGGTCCTTATTTCTCATGTAAAGGACTTTTAGCCTTGGCTTCTCCCATAAGGCATAAGAGAGATAAGTTAGTACTTTTTGGGAGAAAGTAGTGGCTCCAACACTCGACTATTGGAGGAAGTTATGTTCATTGTACTCACGCATCTTGGGACTTTTACTTAATATTTGAAGCATGATGGCCAACACACATACATACAGATTATGAATGTTTATGGCTCATGTTTCCTTTCACCAATACTAAGGTAGTTGAACTATTTCAATTATTTAGTGCTTATCTTGTGAGAATGTGTTGTAATGGTTATAACGATTGTCACATATATATGGACTATTCCCTTGGATGTTAGATGAAATACTCTCGTTTTCGTGCGTATTTATTAGGGTGGTACTATTACCTCTCTCTTAGAGATTCACCATCTTTCCCCTATGCAGTAGAAGAACCTTGATGCACCTACAACTGAACATTCACCCGACACAATAGCTTTCTTTTCGAAGACACATGCGATTCTCTCTCCTACTGAAAGCTAAAGCTGAGACATATCTTTAAATAGATGAAAACGGGGCCGTATTCTGGATAGGGCTCCCATCCCAAATAGTGTGAGGTCTAATTGGGATTGGATATCAGGGACACCCCCTTGAATGATGGTATGTCCAACACTATCAACAGAGTAAAAGAATATAATATCTCTTAATTATAATGCATTACAACAATGAATGTACATGAATTGAAAAAAAACATGGTTTTTGTTTCATTCCTATAAAACCATCTACAAAATTAATAAAAATATTTTCTCACGCGTTAATTATTATAAATAAACTATCAACTCAATTATTTTTATTACTATATTTTTTAATATAATAAAATATAAATTTCCAAATTAACTTGGTTACTTCTTATTTCATTTTTAGCCATTCTCATTACATTTTTAGCAACTCTCATTATAAAGTTTGCAAGTTTGATCATATATATTAAATAACAAATTGATTTGAAACATTTGGGGTGTTCTCCCTAAGGAGCATAGAACTTCCACCAATTTGTTAAAAAATCCATATTTTTTGTGGTATTTAGTATTGTTGTCACAATTTTTTCATGGGTTTCACCTTATAATGGTTGAAATATGTTCTTGAATTGCTCATTATCTATCTATCTATCTATCTATCTATCTATATATAAATTGTTAATATATAATTATATTTTACTGATTTCAACCAATCCATTCTAAATTTTGAACAGATTCAAGTTTATAACCTCACCACTGTGAAAATTTATTTTATAAAAAACATAAAATGATAGCGTATGGACTGATTATTTTACCTTCTCTCACTATGCAAGTTTTTTCATTATTACAAAGAATTGCAAATACAAGTGTGGCCTGGATTTCGGTCTACAATGCCCCCCGTCCACCGGCTTCCAGCTTTTCCCGCTTCTGTAAGTGTACTCAAAAGAAGCACTCAACTGCGGGGCCTGGACTACCAAGAAGGCATGATTCAGCCTGAATACATTTCACGACGAGATTTCCCATAAAAACAGGTGAATCTCAACAGATATATAAATAAACTTGCAGATTACTTTGGGTGCACTATATTCATGCAACATTAAATGCAAAAAAACCTTCAGAAACATTAAATGCTTATTATTCGACTAGATTGTCACCACTTCAAGGAATTACAAATGATTTAATTCATGGTGTGACCCATTTGTAAACTATTCCATTCCTCAAAATGACTTTGAGCGCATAAAGTAGTGAAAAGAACATAACTACTTTGAAGATAAATTTCAAAAATTAATTCGTGTATACTACTATAAATATTCATGAATATTCTATGGAGATTAAATCTCTACCATTCACACCTAATGATTATTGATAATGAAATTAAAATCCTGAAATCCTTATTCTAAACTAAACATGCATATAGGTGTAATTAATGCTTATACAATGTGAAGTGTTATTATAAATTCAAATAATTTTCAAAAATATTTTTAAGTTAATTAAAATTTTAATATTAATAGGAAAATATTTACAATAATAATGATGATGATGATTTTCATATACAATATATAATATAAATGATTATGAATTTTCTCATATATATTATATATTTATTTATTTAAGATTATGTAGTTTAACTTTTTAGAATGTTTTTGAATAAAAATATAATATAAAAAACTTGTAACCTTTTATATAGATATGCTGATTTATATTGATTTATATTGTGTGCATGTACACTACACTAATCCATATAACATTACCACAACGTCTTATTACATGAAGTGGCTTCAAGTCTTTGTGTTTGTGAGCCTTTCCCAAACAAATTCCTTGTGCCAATAACAAGCATTGTCAACATACATAAACACAAACAAGATTAAAGTGAACTTTTATATCAACATAACTATTTTTTTTTCAAATACAAGAATCTTTTCAAAATATTTCTTGCTAAATTAGAAACAAATAATAAAATTATATAAAGGCATACACGATTAAAGTGAACTTTTATGTCATCATATTTTTTTTTTTAAATACACGGATCTTGTCAAAATATTTCTTTCCAAATTAGAAAGAAGAATAAAATTGAGTTCACTAAATAAAATTAAAATTGAAAAATGAAAATTGATATAAAAAGGAATATATGAAAAATGATCAGCAAATACATATAATATTTAGATATAAAAGTTGAGAATAACATAGATGCCTATTTGATGAGAAGTCTTGATGAACCGACCCTTGATCACAAATATTATTGAGCATTAAACGTGAGTTTGTGCCTTCCTTTTCTAATTGAGAGCAATCCAGCCAACACTAATCCATCTCAATCCACCTAGAAATGAAAACCATGTGGCATATTTCACCTTGGGGGTGCATAGATATGACAACTAATGATTTGTGTTACCATATTTTGACTAGTGTTACAAGATCTGATACTCACATTAGAAAATGCAAGCTTTAGCTCAAATAAATCATTAAAAATAAGGGGAAATCATTGAATTTAACAACTTCACAACTTATTAGCATGTGATGATGACAATGCAAATGATTGTGACAAAAGGGAATGATAATAGGGTATATGAGGGAGTATAAAGGGAAACACTCACACTTATAATAGTAGTAATGGCCTCAAACTGAAGGCCCAATTTATCCCCCACACTTGATATTTTGCAAGTCCTTATGCAATCTTGGGTGAATAGTCAAAGCTAGATACAAAAAGGTCCCTCAAAACGCATGAAAACTATGTTTCCAACATCTTCCCTAATTATCATAATACAAGGTTATATTTCACATATCTCATCTTAATTATCTCTTTAATCTAGTTTATTACATTTATAATATTTTAAACCTTTAATTTAAATTTTAGATCTATGGATTATAAAACACTACACATAATAAGTAAAAAAATTAACCAATTCATAATCAAACAAAACCATTGTATAGTGGGAACCTAAGGATGATAAGGACCTTATCTTCTTAATGCCCCAATACCCATGTCCCTATTTTGCAAAAACCCCTTATCATGTCCATATCAATCTTGTATGACAATGATACATTTTAAAGAATCCATGTTGTGTTCATGGCCCTTTAGCTCAAGAAACTCAAGTTAGTGTCTCTTAATTTCTTCCTTAACCATGGTCTCAAACTCAACCCTAGTTCACAAATCTTCATATTATCCCTAGTGCACAAAAATCCATATCAATTCCCATATCCTAAATTAAGAATGATGATATCCTATACAAGATAAGTTTTGTGGTTTGAGAATTTATTCTTAATATTTATACTAGTATGTGTACCAACATACATGTAGTAATAGTATATCTATTGAATGCTTAATGTGTTGGTATACTAGTGGTTGTCGTCATTGGGTAAGCACAATATATAGATAGATTAGGAGATTAATACTTTGATTTAGTGTTTTAAAAACATCCTAACTTGGTATATTTTAAATCTTTAATCATTATATTAATTCATCTATCTTATGTGGTTTTCCCTAATATGCTAGTGGTTATCCTTACACCATGGTTAGGGCCCTAATACAAATCCCTATTATACTTGTAGGATAAATATTTCATTGCTTGTGTGGTGGTCCTCATTTTGCAAGTTTTCCCAATGAGGATCACCATTAGTATACTGACATAATATGTTATATATGTCAGTATTAATATATGTTGACAAATCTACCTAACATAATATCAATATATCTATAGGTATATACATGGACATATTTACCTAGTATATATATACATAATATGTTTCTCTCATCTCCTTATGAAAGCATCACTTAGACCATTTGCTAAAATACAAGATATGTTCATATTGATTTTCATTCTTTTTGCTTTGCGCAATAAGTCTATAATAGTTTTTAAGAAACTTCATTTCCCTTTAAATACTTTTACTAAAAAGTAAAATGCCATCTATAAATGACAAGTGGGTTACCTCAATGGATCCCTTAACTTGTATATCTTTGAATAATCCATTTATCTTTGTTTCAATAATCAGTCTACTAAGCATTTTTTCTACCAAGGGGAACAAAAATGGTGACAAGGGGCATCCTTGCTTGTGACCCCTAAATTTTATGAAGAATTGCAAAGGAGAGCCATTTATTGACACTTCAAATTTTGTAGATTCCACACACCCCATAATGGAATTAATAGATTGAAGTGATAAACCTATTTAATGAAAAACTAATATGAGAAGGAGCCTTTTCACTTTGTGATGTTCCTTTGAACAATCAATTTTCATAACTATTATGGGTTGTTTTATAGTTTTTATTGAATGAAATCCCTCCTATATTTTCCCAACAACATCATGAATTTGCTTATTAAAAATAAATCCAAATTGTTCTAAAATAGAATTAGATAGTATTTGTTTCATTTTGTTTCTAATGGTCTTTGAAAAAATATTGTAGATAAGGCTGCAAAGGGATATTGTTATAAAATAATCAAAGATGAAAGGTCATTTTTTTGTAATTAAGTGTTATAAAATCCACTAATATCTTTCCATATCTTCTTCCTTTATAAATTACCTTAAGAAACTTATCATGTAAAAAGTTGTAGAATCTTAAGAAGAATTCCATAATCCAAGCATCAAGGTGTGGAATTTTGGCCATGTGAAAAGTACTGAGAATATCTTTTAATTCTTCTATTCCTACAACTCTGTAAATTCATTCATTTCATCATTAAAGAATATAGGAAACAATATAACTATTTTCATAATCTCTTCTATATTAGCTACATCATTCTCCTTAAACAAGGGTTGTTTACTTACATGGGAAATATCCTTAAAGGATGAGACCTATGAACCATATAGACCTATCAACTCCATAATGTAGTCAAATTTCCTTCTATAGAAAACATATTTTTGAAAAAACTTCATATTATTATCTCCTAAAAAAAAAAATTTAGATGGATTTTAAATTTCCACTTAGTTTCTTCTAGCTTCGGAAGGACTTTCTTTTACCTTAAAGGTATTTTAACCATTTATCCTCATTGTCAATGAAAATACCATTGTTATTCTCGTCAAAAAGTTCCTATGTCATTGCATCCACAACCTTCAATTCTTCTTGGAATTCTTGTACTTCTACCTTTTTCCAAAGTGCAGCCACCTTCTTAACTCTAATCAAGTTGTTAAAGAATTGAAGCATTGAAGATTCACTAGTGAAAATTTTCTGAGTTGTAAAATCAACGACAAACCCAACAAACACAATGACAATGAGATTATTGATATTTTATAATGTTTTTAATTAAAACTAACTAGATATATTCATTTCTGGTTTTAATTATGGTTGACATTATTTTTTATTTAGAAAATATTTTATTCTTATTTTAAAAGGAAAAAACATTACATATTTCTCTCAATGTAGAATGCCAAACAACATTAACTTAGAGAAATATAAAGAAATAACGCTAACTTATACAAATGGAGAAAAAAAACTACAAATTTTGTTAAAAATAATATTCAAAATAATATTAATATTTTAAATTGAAATTTTTATAAATTTAAAAAAATATAAAATTATTTAATAAAATTTCTAAATAATTATCTATAATAATTACAATATTAATAACTTCAAATTTTAAGCTTATAATTGAAGCATATAATAATTACAATATTAATAACTTCAAATGTTAAGCTCTTAATTGAAGCTTAAAATTTTATACTTATGTGATTCATAATATAATGTTCAAATTTTGCTGAAAAATCACATTAAAAACAAATTCTCAACCAGACGGAAAAGTGGACCGAATTAACCTATGTGAATTTGCAATCGGGATAAAAGATACCAATTCTTTCCGATGTCACATTACGTGACGTCAGTGTTCTATAGCGAGATGCCTCAGACTTCTTTATTTTGTCGTACACCCACTTGACAGAAGCAACCTTTCTGCTTAAATTAAACCTTCTGTGCTGCGTCCTCTTATTGCCCACCCGGCATTTGCTATGTCAGGTCATTTCATGGATTTTCCCAAACCCCTTTATGCTTGACAGTTCCTAAATATGCGACTATAGCATATTTAATGTCCCTGACATGGGGGCTTTATAACCCCATATAACACGCAGCGCGGTGATGAAAGAGAAAAAAACGCGCGTGGCGTGTTATATGGGGTTAGAAAGCCCAATGTCAGGGGCATTAAATATGCTATAGTCGCATATTTAGGAACCGCCTGCTTCAACTTCTATTTTTTAATAGAAGTGATAATAATTAAACGAATGGTATAGAATATATGATGAAGTAAATTACCAATAATTACGTTACGAACATACTTAGAGAAGCCCAGAATTGTCAAAGCTAATTTCCAGAAGCCTAGGAATGGTTATCCATTCAGTTAAATATTGAGATTCGAGGGTCCAACCAAAGCATATGAAGATAAAGGGTCGATTGCCTATCTGCTTTGCAGAGTATAACATATAACTTGTTTCTGGATTGCGATTGAAATGATACACTAGACTCACATAATTGACTGCCAGACATAGTAGCCTAGGGGGTAATTGAGTCGAGATGTTATAATATTTTGAAAATGGTAGGGTAATTTATTTTTTTGGGTTCTCTTCTAGAGGGAAGAGGAGGATGAAGGGATAGATGGATTGGAGAAAAAGAGTGTATGTTTTGGAGTGATATAGAGACACACAGAGATAGAGATATTGATGGAAAGTGAAGAGAGAAGAAAAGAGAGAGATATTGATAGAAAGTGAAGAGAGAAGAAAAGATCATTATCGCTCTTATAGATTAATAGATGTAGAAACTTAATTTTTCTCATTTTTAAATATTCTAAACAAATTTTCAAAATATTCTAAAATCTACCATCCATATAAAAAAATTACTTTAAAATAAAACCAATAACAATAAAAGAACTAGTTTATAATATACACAATAACGTTTAGAACACCCTTATAAATATGAGAATGTATCTTTGTGTTTCCATGTGAATTTAAATGTTAATGTAAATATTTGTATGGATGTAGTGCATAGAGGGAGAGGGAGGAGAGATCAGATCATCGGCAAGAAACGAGGGTGCGTTGTGTTTCAGCCACAGACGAGATGACACTATTCTTATTTCTCTTCTTTACTCACTCACTTTGATATGAATCACTAAGAGATGTGGGACAGCAGTGTCATCTCTCTGCGCATGAAACCTTTAGTTGCTATATATATTGGTGCCTCTATATTTATCCATGGTTAGTATTTTTATTTCAAATAAGGATATTGAGGGACCTCATCTTCAATTCTGCTAACTTTGCTCACTGGTTTTAATCTTTTCTGCTCACAATAGATTCTAATATTTTGATGTTGGATATTCCTACTTCCAATTTTTTAGGTCACGGGAATAAATGAAGTATGTTGTGGTTGTGGAGCTTGATTTTCATACTAAATGAATTTTTTTATTGATTACAAATTTTAATTTTGTTGTGCTGAATTTATTCAATATCTTTGAATTTAAATGACAATAACTAGGTTAAAAAATTGATTTCACGGTTGTATTTTAAAATAGTTGATTGTGTTGTTGTTTAATTCAAAAAATAATTAATATCACCTTTGTTTTATCAAATTCTAAAATATTTTCAATCAAAATTTACTATACTTGTAAAAATAACCATAATAATTAATATTAAGTCATTGAGTTTCATAATTATCAATGGTTTTACCTACTACAAACATCAAACTTGCTTTAGAAATAATTATAGGCCAATGTTTCTTAGCGTTTAAAATGATTCAACTAAATTCGACATACAAAACCAACACAATAATAATAGGTGGTCCAGTTATTTCACGCTCAATTATAAGGCATAATAAGCGCACACACAACAATTAACAACACCGAGGATGGAATGGTGTACATAATGTGAATACCTAGGTATTTGTCTCTATGTTCCAATTTTTTATTATGTCAATTTGTTAACACCGTGTGACATTGAATTTATAAACTAATGGATCTTTTCAATAGAGTCCTTGCAGGATTTGGCAACTCAATTTCCATTACAGTGGAAGGAATTTATTTGTTCGTGTCATGATGGTATGCTTAATCTCTTTTTTTGATTCACAAAGGAGAAGATGAAATGGTAGAGAAAGATGAGGACAAAACTTATCACAATTGCCACTGATCTGAAATGGTCATATGTTAAATTGATGTAGAATTGATTAATGTCACTAATGAATAGAATGTTAACTGAAAGTGCTTAAATCGTAAGAATTGCTTGAGAAGAATGACTTTATGACAGTTGATAAAACACAAGTACGATGCAAATCAGAAGTGAAAACATCAAATACACAGTGATACCAAACAACAAGATTGATTACGGAGTTCATCCTTGATGGATTACGTCTTTGAATCCGCTTTTAAGATGGGCAACCACTTTATTAGAATTGATACTGAAGAGGTCAATTACATATAAATTTGACCAAATTGAATGTGCATGCAAGCACTTCTAGTCATTGTCTTTAGAAATCTCTCTGCACCAACTTTCCAATGCCTGTTTCGGTTTCCAATTCCTTCTCTCAATGCCCTTGTTACACTAAAAACAAAATCACTTATCTCCTCTAGAATCTGCACACTAAACTTAAAACCTTTAATCCCCTCTTCATGAACAAAAAGGTGTATTTATATGTTTTTGGGTACATTTGAGGTCTTATTAGCCAAGATTGGCATGAATGCAACATCATAGTCTTGGTCAAACCACTAGGGAACACCTAGTTGGTTTGTTACAAGGTCTTTGAATTAAAAATAGACATAAACTAAACCAAAAAGCCCAAATTGGACTTTGGATAAGCACTGATTTTTGGCGGGTAGCAAACGACGTGGAAATATCTTAATTTTCCATGTGAACAGGATCACCATGCCACCTAGCCATTATCTCCGGCGGTTCCAGCCCGAACACCTGGCAGTTAACATAACCCCGATAGTTATCCCTGCCATTCACATGGTTGACTGCAGTTATGGTTAACTATAACATGTGACCTCCACTGTTTTTAACCTGACTGCGAGTTGACTGTCTGACTGTTCACATGGCCATGGTTCCACTGTGGTGTCCAAGTCTTGTGGTTAGCTGCGATGTTACCTCCCAACTGCTCACATGAACAACAATTTATGTCTCCGCGTGGTCAGGCTCTGCGATGGTAAACCCTGACGACTTATCTTTTTATCTGGTCACTTGAGTCCACTGTGGTTAGAGACTCCACGCAGTATAGTTATGGCGGTTACGACTGTTATAACATATTTGTAATGTTTTAATATGTAAAGTTTTGTATTATGGTTCAATAGGGTGTATATCATAGGTTTAATGTTTTTTTTTTACATGGTAAAGGTTTAGACCTTATGTTTTAATTAGGATATTTGTAATACATGAATTTTATTAGGGTTTTAGGTCTTAGGTTTGATGTATTAGGTTATGGTTTAGACTTTAGGGTTGATGTTCTCTTCCATAGCTTTTAGGGCTAGGGTTTAGTAATAGGTTTTAGACTTTAAATCAAAACCATTTACAACCATTTGTCACAAAGTGACATTCAAACTCACACATATCTCTTCGAAACAAAGCTACGTTTGCGACGACATCACATGACGACAAATCTGTCGATAACCAAATCCTATGAGGTAGACAACAAACACATGTCAACGACCAAATCCTGGCGGAATTGACGACAACCACATGTCGACAGTTAGGTACAAAACCATATCCTTCGAACTCCATGAAAACCATTGACATCACCTGAACAACCCGAACCATAAACAACACTGTCGAAGCTGAATGACACCAGACTGAATGCTGATGATGACACTGAACCTGTGTAATTGATTTGACGAGATCCTCTTGGATCAATTCCCTCCACTTGAAAGCTTTTGGACCACAAAAGTTTGACTAGATAGATAATAAATGAGGGTAGAGGTCCCTCAGTCTCCACCTTGTCCGAAAGATGTACCAATACATTCAATCAACCACCTGAAAGTGATGACCCTGATGATGCTGACCATGGCACATTTTGAAACGGTGACCTGTTTCATCCATCTGCAGTATGAACAACTTGCGAAGATGGTTAAACAACCTGTTATGAACATGGAAATTGACTTCTTTCCATGAAATCCCATGATTTAGTGATTCATAATCATCTCTTAGAACAATCTCTATTGGATATTGTTCAATACTATTGACATGTATTAACAATCTATATTGCGGAATGACAGAGACAATCAAAGACATTTTTGACATCATAACAGCTACTTGAATTTATATACTTTCCTGATTCCTAATTACTAAGTGAACTTGTCGCAATAAACCCATCAAACTATAAAGTGAAAACTACTGCAACTTAGTTTGATTTGGAAAAAATTGAAGTGGTTGTTGATTTGTTTGAATCATTGTTTCTTTATTCATTAAATGATGTTTCCATTGATTAGCACTTCCCCTTATGCATAAGTTTCCCTTAGATGTATTGAATACTTTGACATTGCTTTAGAAAAGGATTTAATATGAAAACAAATAGGCTTCCTCTCCACTTGAAAAGCAGCTTCCAAACTATTTCAAACATGAAATAGTGACACAATACAAGAGGAGTTTAATACTGACTTTCCCCAATACTGACTTGCATCCCTGTAACTTATAACTTCCAAACATGGACTGATTTGATTCATTCTAACATTAGGAAGAGGAGCTTTAGGCATAAACTGTAATTCATGTTGTATTCCCTACTTATGAGTAAGATGTTTGGTTTCTTTAAATAGAACTAGAAAAGTTTCTACCTCTTGGGTCAAACTATCTTTAAGTTGAGACTCATAACTTGAACAAACATCATGTTGATTCTTATGTTGTTCCATTACACACATGATTAAAAATCTTTTACTTCACTTATTAATCACTTCATTTGATTAGCAACAACTAAATTCAAGTGATTTTTGCTTTTATGTGCCCTGACAATAAATTCAACCCCATCTTTTTTAAGGTGATATTTATGTTCTCTTCTATAAAATACTACATCATGATCATAAAGATAAGGATTGCCTAAGACAACTCCACATATGTCTACTGAAACTACATCTAATTCCACTTCATCAATGTAACTAGCTGTAATGGAAAATCTTAATCGACACTGTTTTGTGACTTTTATCTAAGTTGATTTATTTAGCCATCCTAATGGGTAAGGTCTTAGATGATTCTATGTCTCCAAACCCAAATTCTTAACTAAATATTCAGATATTAAATATGCCCATGATCCGCTGTCAAACATTGTATCTATCTTTGTGTGCTTAGAAGTTATCCTTATGTTAAATAATTCAACTCTTTTATCCTCATTTGAAGGATTTATGTTTGATGAAGATGAAATAGTATTTGAGCTTGAACCAGTGTCAGAAGTTTTACCTATCGTAACAATGGCAGTTATCCTCCTTTCATCACCTAAATCAAAACCTAGATCTTGTTGGACTGCTACAATTGCTTTCTTTTCATCCTTCTCCTTAAGGAACTTTTTGGGCTTAAGTTCTAGATGAAGTTTCCAACATTTAGATTCATCATGATCGATTCTGTGGCATTGAGAACAAGTAGGTCTTTCCTTCTGAGCTGTCGCTGATTTCTTTGTCTTTGGATTATTCTTCCCTTTATTGTCATTGGAATCTTTGATTTCCAACTCTTTGGATGGTTGCGATGAAAATTTTAATGGTTTGCCACCTGATTCAATATGTATGGCCTGAAAACACAATTCATCAAAATCATCAGGTTTAAACATCAATAATGCATGTTGCAAGTATGAATGTAAATTGCCGATGTATTTTAATAAAGTTTCACATGTATCTAATGAAATACCAAGCGCCAATTCTTTCTTTCTGAACTCCTGAGTAAACTCTTGAACACTCTACCCTTTACCTTGCCTCAAATGCTGCCAATCAATAAAATCTTGATGCACATATCCTAAGGGATAGAATTGTTTCCTAAGAGCTTTTAAAAACTTAGACCATGAAGAGATGACTTTAAATTTTCTCTTTACATCTATCTGAGTTTTACTTTCCCACTAGATTAAAGCTCTTCCCCCCATTCTAAGTGTAGCTAAATGAATTTTCGTTTTATCATCAGAAATGTTCTGAATCCGACAATCCACTTCTAATTGCTTAATCCAGTTATCTAAATTTTCAGGATTCATTTTGCCACCATAAATAGGTAACTCAAATTTTATATCAAGTTTCAAAAGAGATGTTTTCTTAGGTTTCTTGTCTATTTCAGATTTTGCATTGGAAGAAGAAGAAGAAGATGATGATGATGGAGATGATGGAGGTGAAGGTGGTTTATTAGTCTTGCCTTTACCTTTTTCCTTCTTCGATGTCTTTGAAGAAGAAATTACATCTCTCGCCTTCTTATATTTGTAAAGTTCTCCCAATATCTGCTACATAGTCAAGAATGGTTGTTGAAATTGTTCATCACTCATCTTAGTTTTTGGTATTTCACCTGTAGCAAATCCTGTCATGATCGACTTATGAACGACTCTTCACTTTCCAATCTCTTGATCAATTTGCTCGAGGATTCCTTCTCCACTTTGTGACTTCAACCTGGTTAACATTCAAAGGCAAATTCTACAAATGAAACCTGCTTTGATACCAAATTATATGATCTAAAATCATCATATGTCAAACTAATGTAGACTTGATTAATGCCATTAATGAATAGAATGTTAACTGAAAGTGCTGAAATTGTGAGAATTGCTTGAGAAGAATGACTTTACGACAGTTGATAAAACGTAAGTATGATGCAAAACAAAAGTAAAAATAGAAAATACATAGCAATACTAGACAACAAGATTGATTATGGAGTTCATCCCTGTTATTGGGAAATCTAGTGTCTATGCAAAGCTGCTAGTCCCACTAAGACGGGTAGCTATCTTAGAAACAAATAGATTAAAGCTACTTTCATTTTCCTTTATGAGAAGTAGATAGGAAAGGAGCAAAGAATACCAACATCGATCTTTCACTTGGTTCCTTGCTTGTTCCCTCTCCCCTCTGACAGATCTTTTCCGCTCCTTCCTTGCTTACCCCGCTTCAAAGAGTACCTGTAAAGTCAAAGTAGCATAATACCTTCAAAGTATAGAGATCTACAGTCATAAAAAATATAGGACCAGATATATATTGACCACACAAATGCATATATCATCAAACATACAAGAATGTGGAGGGAAAACTTGAATAACTTTATTGATATAAAGATTAGAAGAGAGGATTACAACCCATTAATCTGACCCAGCGTCATCCTCCCAACATGAAAGCCCTTCTTCACCTCGTGAAAAGCTTAGATCACCCAACACTGTGATGTTCCACCAAGAAACCAACAACACTTCCTTACAAGATACAAAATTCCAGCCTCCGGATCTCCGGGATGAGGGATCCATATATAGATGTTTGTAGGGGGGTGAGTCAGCGTTTGGGATTTTGATTAGTGTCTTTTCTCTGATAGTTCTTGGTTCCACTTGGATATTCATGATCTCTTACTCATCCCTAGGTGAATTCAAAGAGGCAAGTGTCACAGGAGAGGTTTCTGGAAGATTCCATGATCATCCACCTTGAAAACTGTCTCTGCCATTTGTCTACTCTCACCCATCACACCCTACAGAAGGGATTTTCAATATGGATCACACTTTTTGCATGGGGCAGGTGAGATGCATCACACCCTTAGCACTGGGCAGTCTATATGGTCCAATTTGGACTAGTTCTGAGTAGTTTTCTATGGAGAACTTCTGGGAGATGATGTAATCAGTTGACCTTGTTCCTTTAGGGTGTGAAACAACACTTTTAGGGACTCAGAAGCCCTTGGTTTATGGACATATATGATTGGGGTTACAGTGCCCAAATATGTTGATAATAATTGCCCCCTAAAGCATGAGGTCGAAAATCTTTTGATGTTAGGTGAAATGCTTTATCATGAGGATCCAAGGTTTTTCAAACTGGAAGGTGACCTGTAATAAGATACAATACAATACATTATCTTCATATTATTTTCATGATCTAGCTGAGGCGGGCATTCCCATGCTCAGATTTATAAATTCATTTTCATGTACATAGGACAGAAAATCGTCTGTACGGCAGACTAATGATTCTGATAGAGCCATCATCCTTTGATTTGGGTGATCATCTATGCAGCAATGATGTACATTTGATGTCTTTATTTTCCTGAATATATCGCAACATAGATGGATGAAACTAGATCTGGGGTCTTCAAACTCATTCAATCTTCGCCTGAAGTACAAGTCGATCCATGTGAAAAGATGTTATGGAGTCGAACACGGAAAGACATCACCTAATTACCAGTCAATGATGTAAGCTGTTAACAGGCACGAGAGGAATCACCGATAATGATGATGACCCTCAAGGTACGATAGTACAATTCACGTGGTGTGAAAATGGGACTTGGCATCAAACACCACGTAAAATCTTTCGATCGAAGGCCATTGATGTAAACCTATCACCGGAAGTGAGAAACTTGCCATTGAGGCATGCAAGCTTCAAAGTACTGAAAGGGTTGTTCCGAGGTCGACTTCTTGGCTAATGAGCTGTCATTGACAAGAAGTGACTCATCGTACGAGGGCCTTAATGAATCCCACATCTATGACACGGAATGGAGAAAATGATTTTGTGGAGGTGAAAATGATCTGATGATACAAGGTTCAAGGTGGCAGTCATGAAAGAATGAAGCGTGAAGTTATTGCAGCGGATGAGACACAAGCTGGGTTGGTGAATTCTCTAAGCGAATTCTCTTGAACATATCGGCGACACTGAAATGGATTGGTAGCGTTAACCCCAAAGATGGATGGTACGATGGACCAATGGTGATATGACTGGTGAACGAATAACCCAACCTGATCATCATGGTGATGGAGTGAAAGTGTCATGTTCAAGAGCGACTTGCTACCAATAAAGTTTCTTCAAGTTTTCTTCCCAATTTTCCCCATCCATTGTTGACCAATAGCTCTTTATTTTTATCAAGCTTGAGGAGGATAACATATGCTTGTTCTATAATTTTCCCTTCGGGCAAACCCGTCGCTATGTTTTAATGAGCCTAGCGACGGTGAAACTCATTCTTGTCTATATAGACAAGTTTGTCGCTATTGGTTAACGACAAAGACAACTTGGTCCTTTTTCAATTTTAGAGAGTCTAAAAAGGGACGGAAAGGAAACTCCAGTAATCCTTTTTCGTCATATAATCCCTTAAGTCCGAAAAGGTATAAAATAATATGAAAGGGATGAATTTTCAATAGTTTTAACGAGCCTAACAAGAGAGGTGCTCGATCTTTTTGTGTAATAATCCCCCAGGTCCAAGAAGATTAAAATATAGAGGAGGGATAACACTTCTGATAGCTTTAACGAGCTAGAGAGGCCAATTGCTCGACAATCTTTTCATATTTTACGAGTCAAGTGAAAAGAGCTTAAAGAAGACATGTTTTTGAGGAACGAGTGATATTTTCAGGTAGCAGTTGGTTCCAGGTAATGTTTGGAATTTTCCAACCATGGCAGTGTTACAAGGATGGCTAATAAGATCACTCATTGTAGCTATTCCTCAAAAGGGTAAAAAATCAAATGGAGGTGTATGATCGACTAAAATAGAGTGGAGGTGATGGTAAGAACATGACCAAGGCTCAAAAGTTGATGATAATGCATTCAGAATGGTTATTTACCGGAGATTGGTTCATTTTTTAATGAGCTTAAACTCTGGCGGAACATATGCTCATTGCTTAGGTTTAATTTTCAACGAGCTTGAACGTTGCGTAAAACTACTCGTGCCAGTCGTATAATAAGGATGTCTCACCGATAGGTTCAATTTTTAAGGAGCTTGCACCATTCGAAACTTTGCTTTGTATCCTTTCTTTATGTAAGCTAAGAAAGACCAATCCTACGAGTTTAAAGGGTTGAGAATCTACAAACTAAGAAAATAAATGGTTGTTTTTCACTTCCATGTGAAAAGGTTTGCATGCCCCCAGGTATAATGAAGCAGAGTCTCCAGGTTACCCTTCAATTTGCAGACAAAGCACTTGCTCTGTCAGGAAAGACATACCTTTTAACGTACAAAGTAGAGTTTCCAGGTTACCCTTCAGTTTGCAAACAAAGCATTTGCTATGTCAAGAAAGGCATACCTTTTGACGGAGGTATCTTATTCCAGTCCAATCCCACTTTCCTATACGAACAGGTGGGTTGGACTAGTCATATTCCTACATAGAAACCCACCTTATACATGGGGTTCTTCTACTGAAGCAGACCAGGGTGCATGCCCCTTGGGTTTTAGTCATATTCACCGAATTACTCACGTTCATCAGGTGGATGGGCTGGAGATTGATGAGACATTCCTTGCGTGAAAGGACCAGTTAGGGATGGCATTTGACTATTAGCTATATGTGAGCCAGGGAATGAAAGCTGGTCTACGATTCGGACCACTCTGCCTTCATGCGGAAAACACATTGCTCGAAAGAGTGAGGAGACAATGGCTCGCATGTTATAAATGTAGTCACACCCAAGGAGTAGATTGTAATCTAGAGGTCCTTGGACTACCATTACGTTTAGATAAACGATTTTCCCTCTCAAAGTTATAGGCAAACTTGGAAGGATCCCTAATAGTCCACTGGTTCCTTTGTCGAAATCTGTCAGATTTCGCAACTCAGGCAGAAGCGATGGCGAACCGATCGCTTTCCAAGCAGTTGAGGAAAGGATACTCACAGAAGCCCCTTCATCTATGATAGTACCGACCATGACCATTCTGTAAGCTTGTACAATGATTCGAAATGGTACATTAGACGGTAAATGGGGTCTGCCTAGTAGATTCCAATCGAAAGAAACGACTAGGTTGCTTAGAGGTGGGACCGAATAAACGGCCGGATATGACCCTGATGAACTTCCTTCCTATGGTAAAGGAATGGGTAGATTTCCCTCGTGTTCATCGGAGTCTGTGTTTATGAAAAGAATTTGAACGATGTTGTTCTCATTCTCTTCGGTGACTGTATCATCTGAAGATGGACCTTCCGAAGACAAAACTGGGTCGACTGCCGTCTTCACCCGATGACTTTGGTCCGGTGTGGACTCAGAGGGTTTATATTCAATGATAGATGCTTTGACCAACAACAAACGTGTGTGAGTCAGATTTTCAACTAGCGATGGATTCGGCAAGAGTTTCATGTATTTAAGGGGAAGCCGTAGCGGTGAAGCAGGACGGTTATCCAAGACTCTTTTAGCTTCGTCTAGGAAGGGGCAATGGTGGAGGGCATGATTTCCTTCACACAATCTACAAGGAAATTTATATTTTCCTTTCTGCCCAGAGACTTCGCTTTCACTAGTTGACAATGTACTCTCAACATGATTGTCAGAGGTTGACGACATCGGATTGTTCAAACGAGGAGACCAGTCCCTTAAGATTCAAGGGATGCAAGGACAATCTCGATTATAGTGGTCTCCTTGGAAAATGACACATGGAGATTTAGGTTTGGACGGTGCAGTGTGTGGATTTTTGCTAGGTGATGCATGGTTGCCCCTTTTTACCTTTGGCTCCTTCTTCTTCTTCTCCTTCCCTTTCTTCTTCTTCTCAGTTACTTGGTTTTTATCTTTTCCAGCTGCACCAAGTGAAGAGGAAGGAGGGGAGGGAGAAACAAACAAAGCAGAAGGTTGGGGGGTAACTCTGGTATCATCTAGTTGCTGACTTGATTGTTTAGGAATCACAGTGTTTTGAACGACAAAGTTCGAGAAGAGCCATATTGGCAAGCCAATTGTTAGTCCTGGAAGGGACAATGTGGCCATATGAGGTGCACCAACATCTCCCCAAGAGGAGAAAGGACTAGGATTTCCTTCAAGGGGAAATTCTTGGTTGGTGGACTCCATTTTCTCAACCTAAGACAAACGAGGGAATAGTGATGTTACTCCGATTAAAATAAATTTTATGACGCTTTGACACAACTTGCTTTATCAATTTTTAAGAGTAGAGAAAAAGCTAAAGATGACTCTAGTCACCTTCAATTTTTAATGAGCCTGAAGTGACAAGTGCTCAGATGGACCTTTTATTTTAAGGAGTCTGAAAAGGAATGAAAGAGACTATTATGGAAATCTAGACAGAGGGATTACCAAACCAATTGCAAAACTACATAATACTTTTTACGCTATGACAGTCAATCTTCTCAAATGCTGTGTTCAGTGCATTGTGATTGATAGGGCAGCAGACATGGCTTCCTAAGGATAAAGGATATAGCCTATTGTGGTCTCCCAATATATACTCGATGGTACATGGGAGCACAAATCCGTACTGGCACTTGTCATCTAAAAGAGGAGGAATCACCCAACCTATGATGAAAGCGATAGTTACAAGGCTTTACGACGCTAGAATATGTCTCTAGCCTAGACTTCTAAATGTTGTGCGTTAGGTTCCAAAGCCTTTTTATGTTCATTGAATTTATTTTACAGTTGATCTTTCTTAAGAAGTTTGCCTTTAAGGTTCACTGCGTGATGTAGATATACAATTCCTAAAATGCAATTTAAGATGATAAACAATCATTTAATCTTCTTTTTGCAATGAAAATCCTAGCTACTAAGGAAAGAGAAGCAAGATTCTTCAACATAGAGCAGAGAGCACACACTAGATGCGTTGTCCTAAATCAAAATCAACAAGCAGTCTAAATGCAAATGCACATGCATGTATTTGTTTTCCGCTTCTTAATGTGTGAATGACAAAAAGAATGCTACGTACAAATTTGAATTATCTTTTCAAATTGACAGTACTAACAATTTTCTCTTCAAAAGACAAAAGGAAGATAATGAAGACACTTTGTGATTTTGAATAGAAAACTGCTTTCGACACTTGAAAAACTATTAATTCAAATCAAATACAAGAGTAATAGTGATATTGACCATTAAGAATAGTAGGATTCTTTTCTTTGACTGAAAACGACACTTGCGACACTTCCAAATCAAAAGACGACAGTTCAATTACGCTACTTCTTTGTAAAAGAGAACTGTAAATGGCGAACAATACACAAAAACATTCACAATTCTTTCTACAATGGAGGCTGAATCATGCAAAGGAAGGGAGTTTCCATAATGGTTTACTGATCACAGATAGCAAAACTCTTGAATAAAACTAATGAGAGTGAACAAAAACCAAAATATGGAGGCAGAAACAGTCTTATCTGATCATCGCACCTATAACAAAGGGAAAGAGCGACGCATCTCACATACTGCACATGGGAGGTGCGATGCATCTAGATTCCCAAGAGGAGAAGGTACGATGGTCCAGGGACGAGACTTAAACTTGGTTCTTGGTCACAGTTTGCAGCTTAGTTCAAGGATTTAGGCTGAGCTAATGATAGTCAGTAAATGCAAATAACAGGGGCTGATCTAATGAGGTTACTTGAGCCACCACTAGGGAAATTAGGATGTTTGCAAATCAATTGTTTAGTTTATAAACAAAACCTAGAGATAGACTGAAGCAACATTGATCTACTTTGCACTTGCATAGAAAATGCAGTTCGAAGGCTAGCTGGCTTGACTTCAGGCTCCATCTATCGTTTATAAAGCAAACAAATATAGACAACCAAACAAGCTATTCACTCCCCAGTGGAGTCACCATTTTGTCATCGGGAAATCTAGTGTCTATGCAGAGCTGCTAGTCCCACTAAGATGGGTAGCTATCTTAGAAACAAACAGATTAAAGTTACTTTTGTTTTCCTTTATGAGAAGTAGATAGGAAAGGAGAAAAGAATACCAACCTTGATCTTTTGCTTGGTTCCTTGCTTGTTCCCTCTCCCCTCTGACAGATCTTTGCCGCTCCTTCCTTTCTTACCCCGCTTCAAAGAGTGCCTGTAAAGTCAAAGCAGCATAATACCTTCAAAGTATAGAGATCTATAGTCATAAACAATATAGGACCAGATATATATTGACCACACAAATGCATATATCATCAAACATACAAGAATGTGGAGAAAAACTTGAATAGCTTTATTGATATAAATATTAGAAGAGAGGATTACAACCCATTGATCTGACCCAACATTATCCTCCCAGCATGAAAGCCCTTCTTCACCTCATGAAATGCTTAGATCACCCAACACTATGATGTTCCACCAAGAAACCAATAGCACTACCTTACAAGATATAAAATTCCAGCCTCCAGATCTATGGGATGAGGGATCCATATATAGATGTTTGTAGGGGGGTGAGTCAGCTTCTAGGATTTTGATTAGTGTCTTCTCTCTTATAGTTCTTGGTTCCACTTAGAGATTCATGATCTCTTACTCATCCCTGGGTGAATTCAGAGAGGCAAGTGTCACAGGAGAGGTTTCTGGAAGATTCCATGATCATCCACCTTGCAAACTGTCTTTTCCATTTGTCTAGTCTTTCCCATCGCACCCTACAGAAAGGCTTGTCAATATGCATCACAATTTTTGCATGGGGTAGGTCAGATGCATCACACACTTAGCACTGGGCAGTCTGTATGGTCCAGTTTTGACCAGTTCTGAGCAGTTTTCTATGGAGAACTTATGGGAGATGATGTAATCAGCTGACCTTGTTCCTTTAGGGTGTGAAACAACACTTTTAGGGACTCAGAAGCCCTTGGTTTATGGACATATATGATTTGGGTTGCAGTGCCCAAACATGTCTATAACAATCCTTGATGGACTACATCTCTGGGTCTGCTTTCAAGATGGGCAACCACTTTATTAGGATTGATACCGAATAGGTCGATTACACATAAATTTGACTAAACTGAATGTGCACGTAGGCACTTTTGGTCACTTTCTTTAGAAAGCTCTCTTTAATAGCTTTCCAAAGCCTATCTTGGTTTCCAATTTTGACTCCCAATGCCCCTGTTACACTGAAAATAAAATCGCTTATCTCCTCCAGAATCTGCACTCTAAACTCAAAACCATTAATCCCCTCTTCATGAACAAAAAGGTGTATTTATATGTTTTTAGGTACATTCGAGTCCTTCTTATCCAATATTAGCATGAATGCAACATCATAGTCTCGGTTGAACCACTAGGGAAAAACTAGTTGGTTTGTTACAAGGTCTTCGAATTAAAAATAGACATAAACTAAACCAAAAACCCCAAATTAGACTTTGGATAAGCACTGACTATTTGAGGGTAGAAAACAGTGTGGAAATAACTTAACTGTTCCATGTGAATAGGACCACCATGCCACCTAGCTATTATCTCCGACGCTTCCAGCGTGAACACCTAACGGTTAACATAACCCCAATGGTTATCCCCTGCTGTTCACATGGTTGACTGCGGTTATGGTTAACTATAACATGTAAACTTCATTGTCTGTAATCTGACTGCAAGTTGACTGTTAGACTGTTCATATGGCCACGACCCTGCTACAATCTCCAAGCCCGATGGTTAGCCGCAATGTTACCTCCCAACTGCTCACATGAACAATGGTTTATGTCTCCGCGTAGTTAGGCTCTACTATCGTAAACCTTGACGGCTTATCTTTTTATCTGGTCACATGAATCCGCTATGGTTAGAGACTCTACATGGTCTAGTTCTGGCAATTAGGACTATTATAACATATTTGTAATGTTTTAATATGTTATGGTCCGAGAGGGTTATAGGATAGATTTAATGTTTTTGTTTTACATTGTAAGGTTCAGACCTTAGGTTTTAGTTAGGATATTTGTAATACATGAATTTGATTATGGTTTTAGGTCTTAGTTTTGATGTATTAGGTTATGGTTTAGACTTTAGGATTGATGTTTTCCTCCATAGATTTTAGGGCTAGGGTTTAGTAATAGGTTTTAGCCTTTACATCAAAACCATTTACAACCATTTGTCACAAAGTGACATTCAAACCCACAAACATCTCTTCGACACAAAGCTACATTTTCAACGACATCACATGACGACAAATCTGTTGACAACCAAATCCCGCGAGGCGGACGACAAACACATGTCGTCGACCAAATCCTGGAGGAACTGACGACAACGCCATGTCGACAGCCAGGTACAAAACCATATCCTTCGAACTCCATGAAAGCCATTGACATCACCTGAACAACTTGAACCATAAACAACACTGTTGAAGCTGAACAACACTAGACTGTATGTAGATGACAACAATGAACCTATGTAACTGATCTGACGAGATCTTCTTGGATCAACTACACAAATCCAAATTGTTTAGATAATAATTGATTCTTAATGTAGTTTTTTTCTTTATTTTTTTATAAAAACATATTTAAACAGAATATTATGTATGTTTTTATTTTATAGATTATTAAGATTTCAGCCTATTTTGAAGGTTTGAAATAAATTTGAAATTAATATGTTTCAATTTTTTATAATATTTTAAAATCTATAATCAAATTAAACTTAGATATTACAACTCTTTAATATCTTAATAATTGTAATACTAAAAGGTATAATGAACAATGTAAGGAAACCATGAAGGAAACAATCAATAATGAAAATTGGTTACTTTATCATATTGGTATGTTTTAAATTTTATTTATGATTTTTATTCGAACTGTTTTAGTACTCTCATATTTTAATTAAAAATAATCTATAATGTTTCAATAATTTTTTTTGTATTGTTTCAATATTTTTTATATATTAAGTATTATATATATA
>APFE031654086.1:0-41608 GCA_000404065.3 Pinus taeda
CCACATGAAATAAACTTTTATACACTTTTCTCTGCATACAATTCCGTGAACTTTTCTCCTGCGTACTTCTTAATTCTCATCATATTGAGAGCCATGCCATGGGTGTTGCCATCAAGTACAACATCTGTAACATATAACCATACCAGAAACATAATGCCAACAAAACTCATATATAGATGAATCACAATATAAGGGAATTATAAAGGAGGAATTGCAAAAATTGTTAAATGTAAATTTCATTTATCTAATTTCTGATAGCTAGTGGGTCTCAACATTGGTACTTGTACCAAAGAAAAATGGTAAGTGGTGAATCTACATAGATTATAGAAAAAGAAATAAATCTACTCTGAAAGATAATTTTCCACTTCCTTTCATTAATAAAGTATTATATACATTAGCAGACAAGAAACATTTTTCTTTTCTTGATGGTTTTAGTGGATATAATGAAATACGAATCACACTGGAAGATCAAGACAAAAAAACGTTTACATGTCCGTGGGGAAGATATGCTTATAGAGTATTACCTTTTTGATTTTTTAAGGCTCATGCTACTTTTTAAAGGTTTGTTTTAGGTATATTTGCTGATTTGGTCCATGATTGTGTTGAAGTTTATATGGATGATTTTATAGTCTATAGCAATTCTTTCAATCAAGCTTCAGAAAAACTTGAAAAATTTCTTATAAGAACTAAAGAGACTAATCTTTCTTTA
Source organism: Pinus taeda (assembly GCA_000404065.3). Taxonomy (NCBI): domain Eukaryota; kingdom Viridiplantae; phylum Streptophyta; class Pinopsida; order Pinales; family Pinaceae; genus Pinus; species Pinus taeda. Next base: position 710 of record APFE031654086.1, read on the forward strand.
AGTAATGAAAAATGTCATATGATGCTTAATGATGGAATGTGATTACATTTCAGGTAATGGGATTAAGGTCAATCTATCAGATATTGAAGTTATTACTAAAATTCTAGTACCTAACACTCAAAATATGTAAGAAATTTTCTTAGACATGTAGGCTACTATAGAAGATTTATAGAAAATTTTACAAAAATAGCTTCACCACTATTTAAATTATTCATAAAAAACAATAAATTTTGTTGGAATCCTCATGTCAACTTCCTTTTGACACTTTGAAACAAAATCTTTCTGAAGCACCTATTTTAAGAGGACCAAATTGGTCTCTCCCATTTCACATCTCTACAAATGCTTTAGATACAACTTTAGGAGCCATCCTAGGATAGAAAGAGCATCAAAATCCTTTTACTATACTATGTAAGTAAAAACTTGGCTTTCTCAAAGTTAAATGATACTATAACAAAAAAGGAGTTTCTTGCAGTTGTTCATGGCATAAATAAGTTTAGACATTATATTACTGGGTATAAAGTTTCTACCCATATTGACCAGTCTACTATTAGATATCTAATTAACAAACCTATAACTAATGGAAGGATTAGTAGATGCCTCTTGTTATTGTAGGAATTTAATATTACTATATTGGATAAACTTGGAAAGGAAAATATAGTAGTTGATTTCCTTTCTAGAATCCAAAATGAAAATACATTAGTTATTGTAGAAGATAAACTTCCCAATGGACATTTATTTGCAATTTCTACTAAACCTCTTTGGTATGAAAATATTGCTAATTTTTTGGCCATAGGGAAGTTTCCTCAGCAATTAACATCAAGAGAAAAACAAAGTATTATCAGACTCATGTGACCATACTCTTGGATAGATGGAATCTTTTTCCAAATTGGACCTGGTCTAATCATCAAAAGTTGTGTAAGAGAAGATACAGTAATTGATATATTAAAATCATGCCATGATGAACCATGTGGAGGACATTTTTTTAACAAAATAACTACGCATAAAGTCCTTTTTGGATATTATTGTGTAGAAATTATGATGTAGATTCGCATTTGGTCATGAAATTTTAATCAAAATCACAAGACACAAACCTACTCCACTGCTCAATAGAATTCAATTCATAATTTAGAAGATCAATCAAAAACATGCAATGAGAAATAAGACACATGCACACAATATTTTTCAAGGGGAAAGCAATCTTCTAAAAACCCCTATGTCTGATTGCATTAATATGATGAATAGAGATGTATTACAATTTATTTTCTCAACTGAGCAAAAGCTAGAAGTGAATAGCCTATCTCTTTGCTCACTGAGAAGCTCTGACCCAGACTTAGTCAATTTTTGCCTTTGTTTGATCCCCTATTTCCTTACATAATTCCTTGAGAAATTAGGCCCCTATTGTTTAGGAAATTCCTCAAATTAATTGCGCAATTCCCAAGGTTGATCATTTGACTGCATGCAACATATGTAAACTTAAGACTAGTCTACAAATGATGTTACACTATCTTGGAATCTCCACCATAGTCGGGGAACTTGAATTCTCTGCATGCATTAGCTATTTTGGGCTAATTGATCAGTTAACTAGATGATCATTGAGTTATACTGATGTCTCACTGCACAACTGACCTTCCACTAGTTCCTCCAATAGTTGGAACTAGTTTAACTAAAAAAAAAGTTGAAATAACAAACCTTGATTGCTACAAATTAGTAATCACACAATCTTAACTGAACTCTAACTCCTCCAACTCAAATTTACTCAGTAAACTGGGTGACACAAGCCATTTCACACAAGTTAACTGCATCCAAGTTGTCTGATGATGTGGAAATTCAATTTTTCTCAACTAATCAAGGAAAAATCAAATTGAGAATTTATTGCTGCATCTTTCAACACTCCTTCTCAGCAAGAATGTGATTATCAACCACCCTATCTTGCACATGTGGAACTTGAACTTCCCTCTTGACAATACCTTTGTCAAAATGTCAGCATCTTGTTCCTCTGTCAAAATGTATTGTAGCAACATTATTCGACTCTGCACACAGTCCCGCAAATGGTGATAACATATTTCTATATGCTTGGATTGATCGTGATTACATGATTCTCAGAGAGCTTGATGCAACTATGATTTTCACAATAGATCATAGTTGGATCCATCATCTCACCAAATAGTCCTACAAGTATCTTTCTCATCCATATTGTCTTGCATGCTTCTTGACTTGCAACCATGTATTATGCTTCTACCAAGCTAAGTGCCATCGATCTTTTCTTCCTGTTGTACTAGGAAACCACTGTGGACCCAACACTAAAAATTCCACCTGATGTACTCTTTCGGTTTGATGGACTGCCCGCCTAATCTGCATCCATGAAGCCACACATCTTCACTCCCTTTTTCTGTCTGTACCATAGTCCAAATTGGGCAGTGTCTTTGAGGTACCATAAAACATGCTTAACTTCCTTCCAAAATAATTTGGTTGGCCTAACCATAGCTTGGCTCATCTGGTTGACTGCATAGCACATATCTAGTCATATGTTCACAAGATACAATAGTGAACCCACTAACTACCTATGAATAATAACATCCACTTCCTCACCTGAAGTGGCATCCTCCTTCCTCCAGTTGGTTTATAGAGGTGTCTCCAAGGGTTTACAACTCTCCATGCAAAATCTTTGTAGTATTTAATTTTCATACTTGCCTTGAGACACAAATACTTCCTCGTCACCTTGCCATAGTTCCAAATAGAGGAAGTAGTGCATGAGATCCATGCTATTCATTTCAAATTACCTTGCAAGGTCCTCCTTGCAAGATCTGATCAACTTCTCATCACCAGTCAAAATCAAATCATCAACATATAAGACAATAACAAACAATTTACCTTCTACCAAGATGTGATAGAGGTTTGTATCCACTTCAATTTTGGTGAATCCCAAACTAGTGAGATAACTGGCGATCTTGGTGTACGAAGCATGGGGTGCTTGTTTGGGAAACTACAATGCTCACTTGAGTTTGAAAACATGAGACTCTAGATCAAATGTCTCAAAACCTTTTGGTTGCTTGATGTACACCTCCTCCTCAAAAAACCCATTAAGAAATGTTGTTTTACATCCATGTAGTGGATCTTCCACCCTATTTGCGTAACCAGTACAAGAATTGATCTAATGGATGAATACCTTGCTACAAGATCAAAGGTATCCTCATAGTCAACTCCCTCAACTTGAGAGAATCCTTTGAACAGAAATCTGGCCTTATACTTCTCCATGCTTCTAGCAGCTGCATGCTTAACCTTGAAGATCCATACAGAATCCATAACCGATTTATCTGCCAATCTTGGGACCACTTCCCAACATCGTTCTTTACAATGGATTCGTATTCCTCCACCATTGCATCAACCCATACAGGTTTCTTTACAACTTACTTGAAAGAGGATGGCTTAGTCTCTACAAGCTCAGTCATTATATCCATGTAGCTAGTGTATTGTTCAGGTGACCTTATTTTCCTATGAAAATTGGAAGGAGCTCCCACATGCACCCTCGCATCTTGCACAAGTCTGTCAACTTCTCTGGTTATTTTTATGCATCCTTTGGTTGGTTCTTCTTGAGTGGATGTCTTCGCTCTCTGATCCTCAATTTTTGGCTACTCCACAAATTCCCGAGGCTCCTCCTTTGGAGCTAAAAGCTCATATTCTGGTGGGATCTAAATCTCCCTCTCAATAGAGCACCACATCACTTTCTCCTTATCAAAATTTACATCCCTTTTCACAACTGTCATTCCGAGGGATGGAAAGTACACATGGTAGTTGTGAAGAGTTTTTGTGTAACCCACAAATATTCCCAACTCTATTGTTGGCTCAAGCTTCTTCCTTGATTCTTTGGAGAGATGGCAGTAAATAGAGGCTCCAAAAATCTTGAAGTGTGACACATTTGACTTCCTCCTCAAGAAAGCCTCCTTCAATGTAATCATACCAATAGTTTGACGAGGACTCTAGTTTTGCAAGTATACTATTGTGTTGCATGCCTCAAACCACAAATACAGAGGTATGAATTGGTCATGTAATGTAGCTCTCATAACTCCCACAATGTTATGGTTCTTTTTCTATGCCACCCCATTCTGTTGTGGGTTGTTGGGTATTCTAAGCTCTCTTCGAATGCCTTATTTCACACAAAGTTGATTGAATCATTCAAAAAACACTCACCTCCATTATTGCTCTTGAGAGTCTTCACCTTCTTTCTAGTTTCTTTCTCAACTAGTGCCTTGAATTCTACTAACTTGGAGAATGTATCATCTTTCTTCCACATGAAGAAGATCCAACAATTCTTTTAGAAGTCATCAATAAAAGTGAAAAAATATTTGTGTCTAGAAGTGGAGGTTTCGAGAAAGGTACACAGACATCAGAGTGGATCCCTTCCAAAACATCATGTTCTTTTTTTTCCCAATCATGGAATGTTGATTTTGTGTACTTCCCCAAAGTACATCCTTTGCATACATCCTGTTTCTCAAGTGCTCCTTTGGGAAGGCCAATGGTCATTTGCTACATAATATTCAAGGTGCCATGATGCAAATGACCAAGTATTCTATGCCAAATTTCACTAACATCGTGGCTCTACACTTTATCCTCCTTAGTGCTTAATGTAACATAATCTTCCACATCCAGCTTATATAGGTTCTTCACATGAACCCTGATCTTCTTCACCTATCCAGTGGCGATGTGTCTTAGGAATGATTTCCCTTTGCTAAAGATCACATCATAACCACGGTCTTTTAAAACTGCAACAGAGATGAGATTCTTATTTAGGCTTGGAACAAACATGAAATACTATTTGAGAGGGAGCCCTGACTCCCTCTAAAAGGTGACTGTACCAATCCTAGTCACGCTGTACCTTCCATTGTCTCCCAACTCGATGTGCATATGGAAATATTTCTCCTCTAGGTCACTGAAAAAGTATGTACACCCTGTCATGTGGAACGAGGCACAAAAGTTCAAGTACCACACACTACCCATCAATATGCTGGCCATTCATGTGATAAGGGTGAAGTCAAGCTTGAATTGTGAAGTTAAAGATTCACCTGCTACTCCTCCTAAGGTATTCTTTCTTGAAGTTTTGTGTGGAAACTTCATGGCATAGTATCTAAATTCATGACAATTGAAGCATTTAATTTTGGATAAATATTTATTCTTGCCCCCTTGGTTGGATTATAGTTTGTTTTGATACTTCTTCCCTTTTCTTCTTCTTTCCATTTCCAAACAATGAAAAGTTTTCTTCATCCTCACCCTTGGATGAAGTTGCATGTTTGGTATTCCACCTTATTTCCTCATGTACCAAATTGGACCATAAACATTCCAAATTCAGTAGTTTCTCCCTCCTGTTCATTGAATCTTGGTAGATATGGCAACTCTTGGGAAGGCTTAGAAAGGCTAGGATTACCAAGTCATCATCTGAAACAGTAACACCAACTCCTACAAGCTCATCACAAACTTGTGTGAACATGCTCAGATACTACTGAATAATGTCATTCTTCTGCATCTTGATATTTCAAAGTTTATCCTTGAGCGCCAGTTTCCTCTAGTCGCTACTATTCTGGAACAGATCTATCAGTTCCTGCCACATTGCATAAGGATTTTCTTTCCCATAGATATTTGTGACAATGTGATCTCTCACTCCCTCCAAGACTATTCTCCTTGCCTTGGCTACATACTTTTTCCATTGGGCTAGGTTCTCGGCATCAGTTTTTGCTAGTTTTGCAACATCTTTCTTGATGTATTCTAGCTGTTCGTTTTCATTCAACACCACTTCCCATGCGATGAAATTAGAGCTGCCTTCCAAGGCATACTCTAGTCTCAACTCATTGAAGGTCATTTTCCCAACTCTAAAGATATCCTACTACATTAGACTGCAAATTCAAACCTCTTGAAAAACAAATTTTAAATTCCTGCTGTAATTTGAATCCTTCTCTGATACCATGTAGAAATTATGATGTAGATTTGCAATTTCTCATGAAATTTCAATCAAAATCACAAGAAACAAACCTACTCTATTGCTTTACGGAATTCAATTCACAATTTATAACATCAATCACAAACATGCAATGAGAAATAACACACACGCGTACAATATTTTTCTAGGGGAAACAAATCTGGTAAAAACCCTTATGCCTGCTTGCATTAATATGATGAATAAATATGTATTACAATTGCTTTGCTCAACTGAGAACAACCTACAAGTGAATAATATATCTGTTTGCTCACTGAGAAGCTCTAAACCAGAATTTGTCAATTTCTACCTTTGCTTGAGCCCTTATTTCCTTGCGTAATTCCTTGAGAAATTAGGCCCCTATTATTTAGGATATTCCTCAAATTGATTACACAATTCCTAAGGTTGATCATCTGACTGCATGCAACACTTGTACACTCAAGACTAGTCTACAACTGATGTACATTGCCTTGGACACTCCACCATAGTTGGGGAACTTGAATTCTCTACATGCACTAGCCATTTTGGGTTGATTGACCAGTTGATTGGATGATCATTGAGTTAGACTGAAGTCTCACTGCACAACTGACCTTCCACTAGTTCCTCCAATAGTTTGAACTAGTTTAAATAAAAAAAACTTGAAATAACTAGCTATGATTTCTACAAATTAGTAGTCACACATGTTTAAATGAACTCTAAATCCTCCAATTCAAATTTACCAAGTAAACTAGGTGACACAAGCCATGTCACACAAGTTAAATTCATCCAAGTTGTCTGCTGATATGGAAGTTCGAATTATCTCAATTTCATAAAAGAAAAATCAAATTGAGAAGTTATTGCTGCATTTTCAACATAATGGCCTACCTTTTTCAACAATACCAAGGAATATATCAGAAGATGTGATATATATCAGAGAATGGGAAGACCAGTTCAAGCAGATGAAATGCCTTCACAACCTCAGGTACTCATAGAGCCATTTGAAAAATGAGCTCTAGAATTTGTAGGGCCAATCGTTTAGAGTATCTAGGTAGAAAAGCATATTCGTTTTAGTATTGATTATGAAAGAAAATAGATAGAAGCTAAACCTTTAATTTATGCCAATAAAAATTATGTTTTCAATCCTCTTAAGGAAGCCAAAATGCTATTATGCTATGAAGAAGAAAATAATTCTAGGCAGTAACTTGGATATTGTCATCCAAACTACTAAGACTATATTATCCTCATCCAAGATACTAAGAATATGTTATGACACGAGAGAATCATAAAAGTTTTCAATTTTTATTGTGCACGAGGACATGCAAAATCCTTTGGGGGAATGATGAGGCTCGAATATAAGCTCTTTTTTTCAATTTGTTTACCTTATTTTTGTCCATTTTATCCTTAGAAGCTTATTCTGAGTCATTATTTACAATCCAATGCTATCATTTTTGGATAATAATCATATATGAGATACAAAGGTTACCAATGAATATTCTCAAGTTAAACATGTCCATTCTTCTATAAATGATTTTATATGTTTCTTTGTAAAAAATCAAAATGTCATAGCTACAAAAACTAACATTCTACAACTTGTCTTCTATTCTGTAGCTGAATCGCAAATTGGTATAATTGTATATATGGTCTAGCAAAAGTAAGGATTGGAGGACGTGGAACAAAGTAAGGATAAGGTTTTACACCTATTGGAGACAACCATAAGTCATCCACATCATCACAAAATCACATTCAACACTAAATTCAACATGTTTAAATTATGGTAGAGTAATGTGGTATAGCATATGATCCATTGGCCTGAATGATGGAATGGATCGATGCAAATCACACTTGGAGAGATTTATAGGAGAAATATATGTTTACTATCATGAATTTCTCATATCAAATTGATAGCTCAATCCATTGATCCTTGAAATATGCAAGTTGGTTATGTTCTAAAATATTGCAACAATATTCTCAAATAATTTATGTCTTGAAATGTATAAATACTCATGATCCCTGGGATGGAAATAAGATTTCTGCATAGAAAAAAAGTTTCACTTAATATAAATATGTTTTGTTGGTTATCTATTTCATATGTAATGAGACATTAATGAATGTATTCATAGCTATAGCTATAATAGTATAGAAGCATTGGTTTGTGACCAAGCCAGGAAGGCGCCCCTCTGACATGGAAGCATGTTGCCCTGTTTCATTTTCATGGTTTAGTTTTACTTAATTGCAAATTGATTACATGCTAGCATAAGAATTTAATTAGTATTTCATTTATACTTAATACAAGTGATCACTCGGGTTTATTTTCGATATTGCTCACAGTATAATTTACTTACAGTTGGAGTATACCCTATAGTATAAGTTTCTCCATATAATTTCCCATTAAGTTTTAGCATGGCATTCTACCTATAATAAGACAAATGATATCTTCTACTCTTCTCCAATATTATGCAGAAAAAAGTAGACCTATAATTCTTGCAACCATAGTTTCAACTTCACGACATCAATCTCACCTTGATAGGCCTTGTTGTCCACTTTTTCTTCTACTTTGAATAGAGGCTAGGAATATGTGATGCTGTAATTAAACTCTCTTTCTTTAGATCCTCCTCTAGTTCTTTCTTATCTTTAAGATTTTTGTTAGAGCTAGTGCTCGAGTTAGAGTAGTTGAGCTCTTTGAATAGTCTAAGCTTGCTTTGCATAAATGGCATTAATGTCACCATATTGTTGGAGATATCTACACTTATAGTCTCAATCTTACAAATATCTCCACTAAGTCATCCTGTGGGATTGTAGTCTTAGGAGGGTAATATATGGTACCTAAGGGGAATAATAGTAGAATAATGGAGGCCATTCAATGATAAGCTAGACTAGGTCCACTATATTATTAAATAAGGCCAATTATGGTAATTGATAGTGAATAAATGTCAAGGAACCTCATTAAAGAAGGTCCACTAACTAGTTAGGAGTTTGTTATGATTAGATTTCTCTTGACAATTATAAAAATTGATGGATATATCCTTAATTCTATGTGTGGATGATTATTGTAATTATGCTTAACTCATTTGGGGGTTTCCACCCCGAAGAGGTAAGTGAACAAGAGTGGATTCCTTCCATAAAAGTATCAATTATAAGGTGTTTCTCTACTTAAAATTTTTAATAATAATAAATAATGGCTCATTTATATTCTTATATATTTTATGTGTGATTTTATATTCAGATTTATGGTACTTAACAATTGGTATCAAATCTCTTTCCTCACTCAAAGTGGGGCAATCTCTTTTTCTTTTTGTGGCTCTTATACCAATTATTAAGCACCAAAAAATTAAATATAGAATCATACACAAAATATCTGAGAATAGAAATGATCCACTATTTATTACTATAAAAACCCTTAATGTAGGGAAACACCATAGCATTTATCCTTTTATAGAAGGAATTCACTCTTGTTCAATTTCCTCTTTGATGGGGAAAGCTCTTAATAAGCTAATCCCAATTACATTAATCATCCACATATAGAAATAAGGAGCTCTCCATCCTTATTTATAATCATCAAGAGAACTCCAATCATAACAAAGTCCTAACTACTTAGTGGACAATCTTTAACAATGCCCCATTATGTTTATTCCCTACCAATTACCATAATGGACCTTATCTAATAATGTAGTGGATCTAGTCCACCTTACATTGAATGGACTCCATTGTTCTCTTATTATTCCCCTTGGGTACCTCCATGAGTACCCAATATCACCCTCCTACGTGTACTATAGATATGTTACTATGCTCATATACCACAATGACACTTTAGGACTTATTTATTCAATTTTCTATAGAAACACCAAAGCAAACTATTTTGATATCAATATGATCTATAAACTATTGTGGATATATTGTTGCATAGTTTGTTACAAAAAATATTAAATGACATTGTGAATATCATGAGGTTATACTCAATTATGTAGCTTTTTCTTATGATTAAAATGTAATGTTATACGCATAGTGCTCAAAATATTGAAATGAGTTGAGAACATTATAGGAAAGCTACATCAATAAAAATGTAATGCATCATTATCACATTGAACACAAGATGTACCATGAAATACTTGACATGAGAAAAATTCATAAGAAAATGATGGTAATCCCTTGCTCTTTTCTTCTCAAATCATATAATGAAATAAAGAAAGTAATATGGGCTTAATATGAAGTGACAATAAAACTTATGGCTTGTGAATGGTTACTTCAAGGTCTTTGTATTCCTTTTATTCTACTCAAATATCCCACTCCTTTACTCTTTTCAACTATGGAATGATAAGTTATTACAATATGATCCAAACCCCTTCCTTAGGGATCAATTTTTAACATTCTCCAATAGTTGCCCGGGTCTAAAGTTATGATTTTTTCATGACTTGACCCTTTATTATAGTTAGCATTTTGGTTCCTTGAAAATATTATTATGATTATGCATGAGACTAATTTTGTATGTATGATTGAGTAATGAGAGACAATGTGGCATCTTATTGGTGTTTTTGTGGTCAAAGCATAAGTCATCTTAGCAAAGGCATAACTTCCTCACATAGACCCTAGTTAAGGAATTATTTATATGGTTGGAAATAATTTTATGAGTAGAACAATATGAAGGTTTTAGTAACATTTTTCACAATGTTTTGATCCCAAAATTGATATATTTATGTTCGAAACATACTCAAAATTTGGGACCTTAAATCACCAAAATACAGTCACCCCTAAAATGAGCTCAATAAGGCCATGAATATATTTTTCCACCCTATAAAGTACCATAATGCATGAAAAATTTATAGAGATTCATTTCCGACCATTTATATTGGATAATAACTCTTCTTAAGGATCAAATTTCTCTCATTATCTAATCTTCTTATGGAGAGATTAATTACCTTTTCGTGACATGCATTTATTCTCTATCATATACATTTTGGGGTATCAATGATATCAACCATATTATTGCAATGATGGACCTTGAACCTTTCATGACATGACACATTTTCCACCTCATCCTTCTATTTTTTATGTCCAATTCATCACTCTATTCCACATGCAGATTCTTTTTTCCTACTTGTGTCCTATATCACGGCTTCTATTTCTTTTGTGTTCTAATATTTTATTTGTGCTCCCAATATAATTCTCTCCCACAATAAACGTATAATCACACATTCACTATAATATTTTTCACGAAGACACATTTAGATGCTTGTGTATCTGTAAAAATATTGGGTTAAACATATTGTTGCTCAAAACACAATGATTGAGATAGAGACAACACTTGATCCTTGATTCACTAGTAGACTAAGGGTGGTATTATATTTAGCAATGCCAATACTTTAAGTTCCTTGACTTAACCTTTTATTTTCATGATTCTCTTAAATATTTATGGGAGGTGGTGGTTCACATGGTTTATAAATTTCTAGACTATAAGTCTTGTAGCCCAAGCAACAAAGTTTCAAGTATGCACTGAGTGTTAATAGACACATGTTCCTACTATTCCTTGTGCTAGGTTCCATGTAAGGTGTCCTATCAATAAATTTAATAATCTCTCAAGAATTTCTTGTGGGATAATAATTTTGAAGGAAAAGGATTTCATGTAGTCAAATAAAGACTTATGTTGCACACCATGAAATCATGGCAATTTGGGAATCATTAATGCAATTCAAGACCACTATTTATTCATTATATGAGTCATTCATATCATGGATGTAAAGGATTAATGAAATTAAAGACCACTATTTATTCATTATATGAGTCATTCATATCATGGATGTAAAGGATGCCTGGAAAGTTCTATTAAGATAGAATATTTATGGGATGCCTCGAAATTTCTATTTAGATAGAATATTTATGGGATTCTCCACAAGGAAATAAATCTTGTCAAGGAATTCCCTTATAGACATTAGTTACTACTTATACTATTGTCAAAATATATTGCCAATATCTTTGTGATTCAAGGTATTTGTAAGAACTACAAAGGCATTGATTCTTTCATTCCCTAGAGATATCTCTCCTTATAGATAAGAATATATTTCATGGTGATTAGATTTTTTTGGTCTCCTTTGCTTTTGAATGAAGAAATTCACTAGTTTAAACTCTCAAATTTTGAGGCATTTAGGTTTTTAGAAAGGGTATTCATATCACTAATGATTTGTTTGAAAAGAAAGCGAGGTTTTCACTTATATGGCTAGAGCTCAACTTAAGTACAAATTGTCCATCCATGGTAAGATAATCCTTGAATAGATTTAGAGCTTGTTTCTAGGTGGATTCTCGATGATATCTTCCTTAATATAATCCTACAATCATCGTATGCTTGATGGAAAGACTATAAATAGGGACGATCTCAGGGGAAATGTTAAGGATGGAAATTTATGTTAAATTATAACAAATTTTGTGAATTTTACTAGAACCTAATATGAAAAATGTAAAATGTTTTGTGATATTTTTATAAAATATTCAAATTTCTAATTATTTTATCTACTCTATAAAATTTTGTTGATTTTTAAGGTGGAGTAATTTTATCCTAGAAAATTTGGATGAACAAATTTTAGAAAAAATGGAAATGGCAAATATGCTTTTTGGAAAAAGCATGGAAGATTATCCCATTTACAACATTTATCCACTAAATTTTTCCCTAGTTTATCTACAACTTTTCCCAAACACAAACCTACTCTCAAGTACAATTAGCTCAAATTTAAGCTTATTTGAGATGACTATATGAACAAGATTTGGCATCACAAATGCAAATATAAAATTTGGCCCTTTTAATTATGAATCCTATGGAATCTAACATTACTATTTTTGTTTTTAAATTTTATTTTTTATGTGTTTTTTATTCATGGGGTTATGCCTATTGATAAAAAAAAAAACATTAACATACTTGAATTTCAAAACTCATGATGCTCCCGCTATGGTTAAGCTAATAAACTTGTTTTGGTTTCTTTCTTTAGCTATTTTTGCATTAGTTTAAGCAATGTATCAATGTCATTAATACCTCTTGACCTCCATTTCATGGAATGCATACTTGTTAGCATATTTTCTTCCATAATATCTAGATGCATGATTTGGATAGGGTCATTATATTTTTTTTCCATCCATCTTGATGCTTTCAAGGTGGAAAATTCAGAGAAATTAGTTTACAATTTAGAGAATTGGGGTCAAAATCCTTGTAAGGCTCATTTGAGCTCTTAAATGATGTTTTTTGGGGGTAAATATTTTCATCCTCTATGTTCACCCCTTTGAAAATATTATACATACAAAGACTTTCCAATGGTGTAAGAATTGCATTAATTAGATTTCAAATAAAAATCTTATTCCTCGATGAAGTTGATCTATTGTGACTGACCACCATAATTCAAGAGGATGCCACATTAACCCTTATTACTTATGGAAAAGGTACTAGACATGTGGGCCCTATGAATAATACTTAATAAGGGTTGATTTATAACTCATATTCAAGGTTTAAATGGTCAAATTTAACAACTAGTTCACTATCAGGCTATGTTATAACCCTGCCACTAGGAGGAAGAAGGATTGGATTCTATTCAAGTGCATTTTGTTCCATAATAGAGTAGAGTAGCTAAGAGTGGATAGGGAAAGGGAGGAATAGAAAGGGTTTGTTTTATGTAGCAACCCATGGGCCACATGTCCCACTCATTTGTATTTTCACCATTTTCATTTAGAGAAAGAGAGAGCATAGTAGCCTCAAAATCAAACTAGGTTCTCTCCTGAAAGGGTTTCCTAGGTCATATCTGGTGTTCATTGTGATTGGTGTGTGTTTGTTTCATTGTTCTCTATTTTATATACTTTTATTTTACATGCATACGCATAAAATAATAACTTTGAAAATACATAAATCTAAGGTGAATTAACACTCATAGTATGGATTTCAAATTTTAATATATTTTTATCAGATCCATTATGAAAAAATATCTGGTAGAATATCCAAAATAATTTGCAATCAATGGGAATGAATAATTTATAATGGTTCTTATGTTTTTTGGCACCTCCCCATAATATGATCAAGGATTAGTTGGTCCTTCCCACACTCAATGACTAAACACTAACCATGGATCATTTCCACATGCAATCTTGACAAATTCATGAGGTAAGAGTTCTTATGGACACTCCACACATGGTGTTCCATTTGTGGTTAAAATATTTGTACATATTTTTTTGTTAATAGTCATTTTTTCCAAGCCCCGAGGGGAAGCTCAATTGGCGATGACCGTGTAAATGAAGTATTATGTATCAGGAGGCTCAAGGTTCAAATCCCCATGGTTTACCTGTGTTTGCGAAAGGGGCATACATAGGAACCTAGGGGTTATAGTGGTAGAGGTTGGAATTTTCCCCATGTTATGTGAGTGTGAAACTAGCCCAATTGCCAATTCCTCTAGTCATAAAAAAAAAGGTCGTTGTTGCAAAAAAAAATGCACCTTAGTACAAAATCTCACTAGGAAAGCAAGATGCACAACAACACAATTGTGTCGCCACTATCACCTTAGCAACTACCCCTCTTCTAATTTAGTGGTGATAACTAGCCACCACAAGGGAGGCTTCTCAATAAGACTTAGTAACCCTAAGAGACTTAAAACTAAATACCCCTCAAGACACCTACAAACTATATCCACCCACACAAGCCTATGATGACTAGGGAAAAATGGAGATTAAGTGTAAAGTAATCAAAAGTGTTCACAGAGATTATGTGTTAATCCTAAGGTTTTCTAGGCCAATGGAGTCTCAAATAGGCTCTCGAAACACACCCTAAGCTCCTTTACACATAATGTTACTATAACTAGGGAAAAAATCTATAGTGTTGGACAACAAACAATACCTTATAACAACTTCAAATCTAACCATTCAAAATTCATGGAAAGTGCATGAAATGAAATATTAGAAAATGAGAAACATATGAAATAAAATTCAACTTTCCATGATTCAATTATCCAATAAATGAACTTTAAATAATGACATAAACCCTAATAAATTGTAGAAAAATGCATGAAAAATAGGCATTTTGCTTCTCTAATGCACTTAAAATTGATTCTACACAAGAGGAGATTTATTAAAGAGAATTATTAAACCAATAAAGCACATTTTAGATCAAAATTATCCCCAATACCTTGGCAATTAAATAAAATAAGTATTATAATTAAAACTAGGGTTCTGCACTATTAACATAAAATTTAAAACCTTTCCACTAGATGAAGGAAGATTGACGCCTTCTCAACCTAGGGGAATGGAGTCTAGTATATGAATCAAACCTAGGAAAATATACAATGGTAAAACCTAATTCCAACACACCAAGAAAAATCAACCTACTTTCCCTACACTTTAAATTAGGATTCTCAATTATCTAGAGATTCAAGAAATAATAATTTACCTACTCTCCTCTATTTTTTTTACAAATTGAAGGTAAATTCAATAAGGGACATGTAAACAAATCCCAAATTAACCTATTGAACAAGAGTAGCAACAATTCCCATGAAAGTATACAATAATAACAAATAAACCAAATTACATGCATGGAAGATTGAAGATTCCCCATGAAAAATCCTTGAGAAGAGCTCAATCCACCGAGAGAAAAGCCCGAAGGCTCAGTCACTCAAATAGGCCTCCATTGGACATTAGTACAAGAGAGTTCAAGAGAAGATAAATAGGCATGTATTGTAATGATTAAAAGAAGAATTCGACTCCCTTATTTAAATAATGCCAAGGTGAGTCTATTTCCTCTAAAAAGGCCCCACAAAACTATATAATCCATGATTCAATATAATAAGGTCACATGTCGAACTCAAAAATAGCCATCTCAACTAAAAAAAAATAACAAAAACCCAATGACCCATACATGTGAGTAATAAGGCTAAAAGATGTGGTGTCATGCTCTAGATGAGTTTTTCTCTCATAAAAACTTACAAAGAGCACCTCAAAGGTGATTATCGTGAACAATCCACCTCCATCATAATGAGTAAGTTCTCCATCATCAAGAACCCATCGTCATCATCAAGTGATCCATCATCAGTATGGAAATGTGGTCTTTGGTGCCATGCCACCTCTAAAAATCATGATAGGATGATTTCATAGAGTAAAGAGGAAATGACTGATTTGAGAGTGAGAATTAGCTAGATGAAAAAAATGATTGATTTGAGAATAGCTGAGAAGCAACTTAGAGTGACTATCTATGGATAAAAGTGGGGATGCTAGTTGGTAAGTTGGATCAAATGGGAGATAATTTCCCCTGGGTAATTACCCATAGGTTGGTGTGTAACAATCATAATAATATTTTAGATAAAAGAAAATTTATAGCCAATTTAAGTGCTTGTCCAAAAATTAAAATATAATAATCTTTAAGAGTGTGATAAGTAAGGAGCACAATTAAAGAAAGAAAAAAACTTGAAAAGTGCTCTCAATACGTAAAAGACCCAAAATGCATCATTAAAAGTAGAAATTCCTCTAGAAAGACACTAGGTACACAATTTTCAAGACATCTATTAGGTTAGTGGAGTGTCTACCTTTGGAAAGGTATAACAAAGCTACAAGTTGATGAAGGCAACATATGCTCGGTAAATAAGCTACACATATTTTCACTTACCTGTTAAAGGTGGAGATTAAGATGAAGACTATAAAGAAGAAGTGAACCCAAGGCTAAAAGCTTTAACAATTTCATTATGAAAGTCTTGCCAAATACATAAGCAAAAAAAAGTTAGAGGACAAGATACTAAGCATGGAAAGGTATATATTTTATTAAACAGAATAATCATGATTATGATAAAATTCAAATATATTTATATTTTGTAATGTTGTGAGACCCATACAATTTAGTATGGAAAAATATTGTTAATTTTATCATATATATATAGTGTGGAATTTGAATTTATATTTTTATTTAAAATTAAAATTTTATTTTTGTACATGATTATGTTTTTGGAAAGAAATATTGAGTTTATAATAAAAAAGTAATGAAAATTAATTATATTCATGAATTATTAATTTATATTCATGAATTATTCATGATATATATTCTAACACAATAGTATTTAAGAAAAATAAACCAACTTAAATCTATTTTAAGTACAAATTTATAGATAGACATTAAATATATTAGAGTGCAATTTTTTTATTATCTAATATAATATAATTAATACATGACATGGAATTAAATAATAATAAAAATTTATATTTTAAAATTTTTATTATTATATATATAGTCCGTAATTATGGGTGGAGGTGTTCACTTGTGAACAAAACTAATTTTCTTAAATTTATATCAAAAAAATTCTTAATTTATATCAAAATAGTAATATAATGATTATATATCATCACCATATTAATATTTTGATGTAAATTAAGAATTTTTGGAAGAAAATGGTGTACAAAAATTTAGCTTGTTCAAAAGTGGACACTCCACCCATAATTAGGAACTAGAAAATTTGATAATGATGAGTGGAGTGTCCACCCCAAAAACTGGATCAACTAAATTCTTTTTACATAATTTTTTTTTGAAAAATTTATTGAATATAAACAATTTTGGAAATCAACATTTACTTATAATTTAATTTAATTTATTAAATAATAATAAAAAATAATTAAAACATAAACACAAATAGTGAACATCAAAATATTTTTTTTGTAACAAATTCGGTTGCTGTATTAATATCTGAAAAAAAAGCGGGAGCTTGAACTCCTGAAATACATGAAGAGTCGAGGAGGATCAGGGTCATAAGAGTTATAGTAAAGGATTTTCTCCTTAATCCTGCTTGTTCTGGATTTGAAATAATCTAAACTGAGATAAACTCTAACAAATTGAAACAACAAAAAAATACATTTGCATAGCATTTCTAATCTATGTTAACAGGGACGAGGAGGCAATCCACATTGCGTGCCGTTGATTACGGAATGGGGTAGCAGGGATCAACAGCTGGGCTCGGACATAGGATGTAGACACGACCAGGTCGCGATGAAGCCCGGATCCTACGTGAACCAGAGATAAGAGGGATCGGTTCTGGAAAGGTTGATTAGATTTAATCAAAATGAGCAGAGTAATAAGAGGAACGTATCTGAGCCATGTCCCAGCACTGATAGTAATCCTGTTGAAAGCCTGGAATTTCTGAAACGACTTCCACTTGTCAAAGCTGTCCAAATTGATGCAGAATAAACTGATTCGATTCATGGCAAGGGCTATAGAAACTCCTCAGTATTGCAAAGTAGACTACCCTTTGTCCTGTCGCAAGCCTTGTTGACGTGCCTGTCTGCTTGCTTATTGAAAGAACGAAGGATGTGATGAAACTGGAGATTACTCATTGTATGGTGCAAGAATTGGCAGCTCTGAATGACCTGCTGTAGGAGAGTATTTGGTGATTTTTTCTTTTGAGCCATTAAACTAATTACTACTGAGGAATCTCCAAAGACTTTTTCTGATCTTATACCAAGTTTAATAAGTTGTATTAGCCCTTGAAATAGGGCCAACGCTTCTGCCCTATTATTAGAGATATTCCCTATACCCCATTCATAGTAGAGGACGCAGTCCCCATTAGCATTGGAGATCAAGCCCCTGCTCTGACGATTCCTGGGTTTGACTTTGATGCTCCATAGAAGAAAAGGTAGTAGATGTTGCATTTTTGCAGCCAATTGCAAACTCCTCCTCTTTGAACCTTATTTTCCAACTGTGGGTTTCCTGGCTACGCTGTTTTCTAGTTATATTGCCATTCTGAATGCTATGGTTTTTGTCCAGGATATAGCTAATGAAGCTCGTTTCTTCCACACTGTACTCTGTTGCATCAATGTTGCTTTGAGTTTTGATCGAAATAGTTTCAAGGGCTAGAATCTTAGCTTTGTTGCACACAATTCTTGAAGTCGAGCTCTTGTCCTTAAAATTTTTTCCGTTTCTTACTAGCCAGATACTCCATAACATGGTGTAAGGGAGAATGTTCCAGACCCTCTTCACTAAGTTGCTCCTCTTATTTTTCCATGGACAATTCTTTTTCCAATATTGAATCACTTCACCTATGGAACGTTGAGAACTCCAATGGAAATTATCAGTGGGGTATAATTCTTTCCAGCAATCAATAGCAAAAGGACAGTCAATAAAGAGGTGTTGCATAGATTCTTCCGTAGTGTAGCAGTTGGGGCAGCGAGATGGACCATTGATACCCCTCTTTTGTAAATTCTCTGCTGTTAGGATTTTCCCTTTTAACAAGGTCCAGATAAAAAAATTAATTTTTGGGAGAGCCTCTGACTTCCACACCATTCTCCAGTGATTCCATATTGGCAAAGGGAAAGTGCTGTAGCAGATGTGCTGGTGGGCTGCTTGAACAGAGTAATTTGAACCAGTTGGGTCCCATCGAAAGCCATCCATCTCATTCTATTGGACAGGAGCTTTGCTGTGGAGGAGAGATTACAGAATGGATAAGCTAGGATTGAGGGCGTTGGGAACATTAGGAAAAAACCATCCAAGCCAGAGGTGGGATAGAGGATCCCAGCTAGAAATTTGATCCAGATAATGGATACCCTTGCTGTTAAGAAAAGAGAGAATAGGAATGGTTTCTTCATGACTATTTATTGGTTGCTGTCCCAGAATTTTATCAGCTCCAATCTTAATACTGGATCCTCCCTTGGGCACTTTGGATATATTCTGGACAATGAAAAGAATAGCTTTTTTACATAAGCGCCATATTTTTGAAGAATCTCTATTGGGGATAGAAGAATCTAGCAACTGCTGTCTCGGGCAGTTCAAATATTTGGTTTCCAGAACCCTTTTCCACCATGTAGCAGAACCAATGATGAGCCTCCAAGCAATCTTCCCTCCGAAGGCAAGGTTTAGGAACTTGGGGGATCTAATGCCGAGACCTCCTCTGTCCTGGGTTTGAATGACCTGTTTCCAACTGACTAAATTGATTTTTTTTATCGCACTTCCCTCCTTGCCAAAGGAAATGACGGAGAATTACTTCCATTTTGTAATGAAAGGAAGCTGGGGCTTGGTATAGAGAGAAACGATAAAGGGGGAGAGAAGAAATACCATATTTAAGGAGAATGAGTCGGCCTGCTAGGTTGAGCCAAACTAAACTCCACTGCTGTACTTTCCGCTTCACCTTGTCAATGATGATATCCCAAGTTCCCGCCTTCAGAGGTCCTAGGCTCACTGGCATGCCCAGATAAGAGAAATGCGTCCACTCAAGATTGCAAGGGACTCCAAAAATATTTGCGATATTATGGATGACCTGATTTGTTGCATTCCATCCAAATATACAACTTTTTAACTAATTGACCAAACCTCTAGAGTACCCCATAAATTTGTCTAGAAGAGTCTTGAACCTCCTTGCTATAGTGGTGGAGGTTCCACCAATTAGCAAGGTGTCATCAGCAAATTGAGAGTGATTGATATTCTTGACTCCATTCCCAAATTTGATTCCAGAGATGAGGCCCACTCTTCTGTTGTAGTCCAGAGCTTGGCTAAGGGATTCAACCATAAGGATAAATAGATAAGGGGAGAGGGGGCAACCCTGTCTGAGACCCCGGGAGGATTGAAAGGCTTCACTTGGTCTACCATTAACCAAGGGAGAAATCCAAGGCCCAGAGATGCATGCAGTGATGAGGCTAATGAAGGGAAATTCAAAACCCAACTTTTTTAAAACAACTATAAGGAAAGAGTGCCTAACTCTGTCACAGGCGTTGGCAAGGTCGAGTTTAAGGATAAATCCTTTCTCCTTCTTAGAGAGGCTCGAGCGAATGGCTTCTTGAACTAGAAGAATGGAGTCAGTAATTTCTCTGTTGGCCAAGAATCCTCCTTGATTTTCCGATATCAAAGAGGGGAGAAGGGGTTTGAGCCGAGAGGCAAGGATTTTAGCCAGAATTTTGTAGGAGGAATTACAGAGGGAAATGGGTCTAAACCAAGAAAAAGAAGAGGGCCTGTTTTCTTTAGGGATGAGAGCCAGAAAAGTGGCATTGGTGTATCCTCCTGTTTTACCCTTTCTCTGGATCCATCTGATCATCTTAGTCAAGCCCTTTTTTATTAAACCCCAAAAATCCCTATAGAAACAAATGGGGAATCCATCAGGCCCAGGAGCCTTATCAGGATTCATAGTCCAAATCGTTCTTCTGATTTCCTCCTCCTCAATTTCCCTAATCAGGCTGTCGTTCATTTCCTTGGTGATTCCCTTGGGCAAGTATTGAAGAAAATCGACATAATCCTCTTCTCCTTTTCTTTCAGTTACAAGTTCTCTATGATGTTCAGTGGCAACTTTTTTGATGGCCTCTTGGGTGTTTTGCTGGTTGCCTTCATTGTCCAAAATTGAGCTTACATTGTTCTTGATTTTTTGTGCCGTGGCCTGTTTGTGAAAAAAGGCTATATTTTTGTCACCACCTTGTAGCCAGAGTTGCCTTGATTTTAGTCTCCATTTTGACTCTTCTTCTCTGTTTATGTGACTCAACTATGCGTAGAGTACGCTTTCTTGTTTCTTATTCTGTTGAGTGAGGCCATGAACCTATATCGTTCATTGAATGCTCTCTAATTGATTTTTGATTTTCTTTTTGGTCTCTTCAGGTTCCTTGTAATTGGTTCTTGCCCACTCTTTGATAACCTGTTTCATTCTTCTTAGTTTAGTTTCCCAAATGTAGCTTGGTGAGCCTTCAATGTGCTGGTTCCAGGATCCTTGAACAATTTCTCTGACAGTTGGAACCCAATTCCAGAGAGGACTGTATTTAAATGGTATTGGCCCAAGAGGGTAGTGAGTTTCCAGTGTGAGAACTATGTGGTAATGATAAGAGGCTGAGGTGGATAAAATGCTAGCATATCCCACAGAGAAGGATGAGAGGAACAAAACATTAATTAAAAACCTGTCCAGCCTTTCCATTATGTTGCCAATGCTAAGCCTGCGGTTGCTCTAGGTGTATCTGTGATTTTTTGGTGCAACATCCACCAATTCATGATCTTGAATGATAGCTTCCAAACGGCCTCTGAAGGGGTCAGGTGAAAAGCAACCTCCCCTTTTTTCGTTGGCATGTAAGATGAGATTAAAATTGCCTGCCACTATAATATTTGAAGTTGTTTCACCATCGATGCTAGTCTTCAGATCATCCCAACAACTTTCCTTTTCTCTGTAATGGTTGGGGGCATAAACATTGTAGATGACTGCAGTTTGATTATCTATTCTATTGTCTAGAAATGTTATGATCCAATGCTGATGTAGATTTACTGATGTGCAGTTCCATTTGCTATGATTCCAAAGGGTGGTAATTCCTGTGGAAGCTCCTCTTGAGTCACTGGTACAACCTTTGTATTGTTTATGCTGATCTATTTTTCCTCTTATTTCTTGCTGCTCTAGATTTGTCTCGTGAATCAATAAAATTTTTGGCTTTTCACTGTGTATAAGATCTCTAAGGGCAACTACTTTGGAGGGGTGCCCTAAACCCCTACTGTTCCAAGACAGAATTTTCATCATTGGGTATTTGGCATACAGAGAGGTGCTCGCCTCTCTTGATTTGTCCCCTTCTCATGTTGCCCCAGGATGAAAGCTTCTAAAGGAGTTTGAATGCCTATGGCTATGTCTTTCTGCGCGTTCTTGTCTCTATGCTGCTTGGCCGATTTTCTACCAGGACCTGGTTTCTTGTAAGAGTTGTAGGAGGATCCATGGTCTTTAAAGGAGCTTCTTGTAAGCCTAGGAAGAGGTGGATCGAGAGTAGCCTGCGAAGGGATGATCAGGGGAGGAGAAGGATCTGAAGGATCAGAAGGGATCAAGGTGGGCAGAGAGGGATCCTCGAGAGGAGGATCATGGGAAGATAAGACAAAAAAAGGGTTAGAAGAGGAAGGGAGGGGCGGATCAGGAGGGGGGAGGGCAGAAAGTGGAGGGGAGGATGAGGAGGGACGAAGAGCAGAGGGAACATGAGGGTCATATTCTAGAGGAGCTTTGGATGCCGGGGCAAACTTCTTCTTTTTGACAGTTTCCCAATGGCCTTCTTGATTACCGCTCTCTACATCAACAAGTTTAGAGCATCGATTGGCAAAATGGACGTATTCATGACATACCTTGCATTTAAAAGGAATCTGCTCATAATCGAGCTGCTGGATATGGCTCCACTCGTCCACTTTCAATTTTATCGCTTCGAGGAGTCCTTTGCCAAGGTCCACTTCGACACAAATCCTCGCACAAGCCTGCATGTTCTCTTTCGGTTCGCTACGATCGATATATTTGTCGACTGCATTCCCGGTGGCTCGAATAGATTCATCTCCCCAGCAGTGGAGTGGGAGATGGGGAAGACAGACCCAAACCGGAACAACACTGGGGACATCCAGTACAGGGTCAAAATCGAGAGTCCATCTGTTGAGGTACAGGCCCCTGGAATCCATGAAATAGGGCCCATTTCTGAAAATTAAATCCTTATCCTCTTTAGATTCGAAGTGGAAAGTGAAGTACCCTTTCCCACAAAACCTTATGGAGATCTTCCTTTGTATTTTATCAGTCCAATTTCTTTTGACCCATCTTTGAACGGTTCTAGGAGAAAGCCAGAGCCCTGTGAATTGACCTATGAGACCTTTTTCGGCAAGAGACAGAGCGGCCATGTGGGGCAAGACTGGGGGTAACTGAACCTCTTGGAGCACGTCCAACTTCTTCATAAATTTTGAGAGGGCAGGCCTGGGGCGTTGCGGAGGAAGCGATTTCACCAAGTCAGAGAAGGCGCGTTGAGGATCCATCCCCTTCGAAGGAGGATCCGGAGGGCCCATGGCTGGGGGCCGAGGCCCAGCGATCGCAAGCAGGAGCGCAGAGGGTTTCAAAGGAGAGCGCGCGTGGGAGCCTCAACGATTTAGCTGCATAGCCTTTTTTTGCACTTTTTATTATTAGTGAACATCAAAATATTAATATAATAAAATTTTGATATAAATTGAAAATATAGTAAATAAACATAAAAACTTTATTTTAAAAACCAAGAATGAAAGATTTACTTTCAAAAATAAAACATTTACTTTGAAACCAAAAAGGTTTATGTTTCATCTTATACAAAGGCAAAAAAAATAATAATTGAAACACCTAAGAGAGAAAAAGAAAAGTGTCACAATCTAACCTTGTAATTGTTTACATGATGTGTGGTTGGACAGTAAGTCTATTTGGGCGAAGCCTAGGAAACCGTAGTTCAAATCTCATTGAGTACAAAGGCTTGCTGTAGTGGATGCTCGAGAAGCAGATTTCGTAGTTCAAATCTCATTGAGTACACAGGCCTGCTGTAGTGGATGCCCCACCCCAGCCTTGGTGGCATGAGAGTCTTTCTTTGCTAAAACTTGCAGGTAGTTGGATGTACTCTTGGTGTTATAGTGGATCTGGGTGTCTCATAGATTAGGACTAGCAGTTGGATGTACTCTTGGTGTTATAGTGGCAGCTAGGAAGACGGATTCACCATGTGATTAAAAAAAAAAACTTCACTCCCAACTAACCTACAATAAAATTATTTATACAGACCATTTAACCATTTCCATTTTCTTTTCCGAAAATATAATATACAATTCAGTTAAACTTGAGAGTTAGGTGTTAACAACCGCCCAAATGAACCTCAGATATCAAACTAGCTTTTGTAAAAACAGAGTTGCAGATTTTCGGATGTACTCTTGGTGTTATAGTGGCAGCTACGAAGATTGATCTGGGTGTCCCATAGATTAGGACTAGCAGTTGGATGTACTCTTGGTGTTATAGTGGCAGCTAGGAAGATTGATCTGGGTGTCCGATAGATTAGGACTAGCAGTTACGGATTCACCATGTGATTAAAAAAAAAACTTCACTCCCAACTAACCTACAATAAAATTATTTATACAGACCATTTAACCATTTCCATTTTCTTTTCCGAAAATATAATATACAATTCAGTTAAACTTGAGAGTTAGGTGTTAACAACCGCCAAAATGAACCTCAGATATCAAACTAACTTTTGTAAAAACAGAGTTGCAGATTTTCGGGCACCCTGCAGAATTTGGACACCTTCATTACTTTTATTTTTCCTTATGACGAACCACAGGATGGAGAACTCCCATAACTACATGGAGCAACTCTTATTGCGAGAATTGGACAGTAAACATCACTCCATCAAACTCAACCGAAGGCATACCTTCAGCGGCTTCGAATGCAAGGTAATTCCCAATTAAATTCTCGGCTCAGAAAATATCCTCTGGTTTCCTTATTTTGATTCAAAGTACCTTTTACAGAAAAAAAAGGAAACTAAATTTGGAATGTTGGTAGCAGAAGTTATATCAGTTGCCCCAGATGGAGGAGGTTCACATGTTGGCTTTTTCTGATAAACTGTTATATGTGCTCGGAAAAACAGGAAAGATTGTGGCCATTGAACGCGGTAAGATCACGTTTTTCACGTTTTTCTTTGCATGCGGAGGAAATTCATATTGTTTTTATTGTAAATAAATGTTTTTGGGATTAATCACATTATTAAGTGTTTATCTAGTTTATACTGAGAATAAATTAGATTAGTTTTTCTTTGCATGCGGAGCCAGACTCTATTTTCGTTGAAATTCATATTATTTTTATTGTAAATAAATGTTTTTGGGATTAATCACATTATTAAGTGTTTATATGTAGAGAAGTTAATTTTGTTGAAATTCACATTGATTTTATTGTAAATAAATGTTTTTGGGATTAATAACATTATTAAGATTTGGTTACATTTTGAATCATCCATCCGCAGTGTAAACCCCACATATATAGTTTATATTGAAGATATACCACATTAGTTCACATTAGTTGGTTTAAAACTAATGTGGTTTATGCTGAGAATAAATTAGATTAGTTTTAATTAGATTAGTTTTTCTTTGCATGCGGAGACGCTATTTTCGTTGCCACATTAGTTGGTTTAAAACTAATGTAGTTTATACTGAGAATAAATTAGATTAGTTTTTCTTTGCATGCGGAGACAGACGCTATTGAAATTCATATTGTTTTTATTGTAAATAAATGTTTTTGGGATTAATCACATTATTAAGTGTTTATATGTAGAGAAGTTAATTTTGTTGAAATTCACATTGTTTTTATTGTAAATAAATGTTTTTGGGATTAATAACATTATTAAGATTTGGTTACATTTCGAATCAATGTGGTCCATCCTCAGTGTAAACCCCACATATATAGTTTATATTGAAGATATAAATAGTTTATATTGAAGCTATACCACATTAATTGGTTTAAAACTAATGTAGATTAGGTTTTCTTTAGATTAGTTGGTTTAAAACTAATGTAGTTTATACTGAGAATAAATTAGATTAGTTTTTCTTTGCATGCGGAGACAGACGCTATTGAAATTCATATTGTTTTTATTGTAAATAAATGTTTTTGGGATTAATCACATTATTAAGTGTTTATATGTAGAGAAGTTAATTTTGTTGAAATTCACATTGTTTTTATTGTAAATAAATGTTTTTGGGATTAATAACATTATTAAGATTTGGTTACATTTCGAATCAATGTGGTCCATCCTCAGTGTAAACCCCACATATATAGTTTATATTGAAGATATAAATAGTTTATATTGAAGCTATACCACATTAATTGGTTTACAACTAATGTAGATTAGGTTTTCTTTAGATTAGTTTTTCTTTGCATGCCGAGACGCTATTTTCGTTGAAATTCATATTGTTTTTATTGTAAATAAATGTTTTTGGGATTAATCACACTATTAAGTGTTTATATGTAGAGAAGTTATTTTTGTTGAAATTCACATTGTTTTTATTGTAAATAAATATTTTTGGGATTAATAACATTATTAAAATTTGGTTACGTTTCGAATCAATGTGGTCCATCCTCAATGTAAACCACATATATAATTTATATTGAAAATATACCACATTAGTTGGTTTAAAACTAATGTAATTTATACTAAAAATAAATTAGATTAGTTATTTTGAATCGTCAAACAAATATCAATATAAAAACATACTAATATGAAAAACATTAATTTAGATCTAACATTATTTTTATTTTTATTTTTAAATGTGAACAGAGAAATATCAATATGTATACATTCTAAGAGAGCCACTCAGAAGCCAGATCACTGGAAAAATCTTCTACCACAATGAGACGAATTGTTTTATGTCATATATAGAATTCTATGGAGGAATTAATTGTCCATTGGTTGCTTTCTTTCGAATCCCAGAACAGTTGAGTAGTAGTTATTATTATTTTTGTTCGTTGGTTAGGTAATATGAGTATTGAGAGACCGGTAGGTTTAACTTGTGGTTGAAAAGAAACTGCGATATAAGAATATTTAAATTATCAAATATTTTTAACATGACTAAATTTTTATTCACAAAGTTTTAATCTTAATTTTTTTTTTTTACAATTTTAATGGTTAGCTTTTTTTTTTTCAATAGGATTGTTATTATGGTTGAATCTGATAGGTATTTTTTTGTGAAAAAAAGAAATCGATTGCCGTACTTAATAATTTGGTTGATGGACGGATTGATATAGATCGATACTGGACGGAATTCCTGGAAATTTAACCATATACGGAGAGTCTGCGGATTGGAAATTTGACATCCCAAACCGTTTCATTCTGGCCACTTGTCCTCGTTGGTTAGCTTCTCTCACTTGCTCTTTATATATATATTAATATTATGTGTATGGTTTATTTTGTTTTATGGTTTATTAAAACTATTTATTTATCGATTAAAAAGATAAAAAATTAGAATATTTTTACTTTATTTTATTTAATTATTTACTATATTTTATAAATAAAATTTATAAAAAATTAGGATATTTTTAATGTTTTGTTTAATTTTTACACAGATTAATTATTTATTTAAGTTTGAGCAAGGAAAATGATAAAAAATTAAGATAGTTTTCATATTTTGTTTTTAGTTTTACAAAGACTAAGTATTTTTTCTTTAATTTTTTATGATTTTGATGGTAACACTAATAAAAGGTTTGGCATTTTTATAAATATTTTTAAATTGAAATTTCAGCTAACTCATAGTTATTTTAAAAGAGATTGTTTTTGATTTTAACTTTCTTAGAATTGTAAAAATGATTAATTCATTTATTCTTTAACATTTTATGAATTGTATAATGTTTTGTTTTATTATAAAGTTTATTAGTTTTGTTTTTGTTTTGTTAATATGATTTTTTTTCAATGTTAATATAAAAAAATATTTTTGCTTGCTTTGGTAATATGATTTTTTTTTCAATGTTAAAATACAAAAAATATTTTTGAACTTCTTAAATTAAGGTTAATGACTTTGTCATAATGTCTTATTTTCTCTTATTCTTTAATTTTTTTTTTATAGAACCACAATTTCTCCTTAAATGCAATATAATAAAAATATAACATATTTTTATTAGTATTAATATTTTACCAAGTTATCCCAGTTCTTCCATAAAATAAAATCATCTTTTTACTAGCCTCTATAGCAACACATAAGCAACATACTCTTCTTTCATTGTTGGAAGTGCAATGCCATGCACTTCTTTTGTTATTGGAAGTGCAATGCCATGCACTTCTTTTGTTATTGAAGTGCAACACCATGCACTTCTTTTGTTGTTGAAAGTGCAATGCCATATTCTTCTTTCGCTGTCGGAAGTGCAATGCCATATTCTTCTTTCCTTGCCGGAAGTGCAACAACATATTGTTCTTTCATTGCCAAAAGTGCAATGTTATGCACTTCTTTTGTTATTGGAAGTGCAATGCCATGCAATTCTTTTGTTATTGGAAGTGCAACACCATGCACTCCTTTTGTTGTCGAAAGTGAAATGCCACACTCTTCTTTCGTTGTCGGAAGTGCAATGCCATATTCTTCTTTCGTTGTCAGAAGTGCAATGCCATACTCTTCTTTCGTTGTCGGAAGTGCAATGCCATACTCTTCTTTCATTGTCGGAAGTGAAACAACATACTGTTCTTTCGTTGTCGAAAGTGAAACAATATGGCTCGACTTCTCCTCTGCTATTGTAAATGTTCACCATATCCTATGAATGCCTCTTTATCCTCAATTATATGAGTAAATAATTGGATTGGATTTTTCAGATTTGACTTTGGTTCTAATCTCTTTCTTTCTTAGGGTTCTTGTTCATCATTTCCTTGGCAAATAAATATAGGCATAACATCCTTTGTCTCTCATTCAGTGATGGATTCTAAGAACCTCTCTTAAATCATGACTTTGACAAGAGTTTAAAGTAATCTTAGGAAGCCTTCTTTCTTTCATGTTAGTTGTTATATTCTTGTACATTGAGTACCTAGTCATACCCATACTCATAATGGAAAAAAAGGTAAGTTTCTATTAGGAAATGATATGGTGTATTTTTTTAATTTTAATATGATAGATTATAAAATACTTTTAGATTTTCCTACAACACCAAACTTAACATCCATACAAGATAACATGAATTGCTAGTCTCAGAGAGGGGTGTTAATTTATCTTTTCCCCCAAGCCAAAACTTGAATTATAGTTGTTTTCAAGACTAAAGTAGGTTTTCTAATCCCCATTAATCCTCTTCTTAATTTTATAGTTCTAGATAAACTTGTGAAAAATATGGACTTCAAAATGTTGTATGAAGTAACTTTGTCATACACAAAATTAGTGAACATGAAATTTTGGATTTCATAATCGTCATTTATTTATTTATTATTATGTTGATTTCCATACTTATGCTATAATAAAAAAAACCTTTGAGAATTCTTAGTTTATTGTTGATATCATAAGGACACCTCACCATAAGAATATTATCATTAATATAATGAAGAATGACGATTATTATTATGGACAAAGAAGTCCTCTTCCAACCATTCCTCTACTTTGTTAATGTAAATGCCAAAAATGGTATGGGATAGGGGACATTCGTTATTAACTCCTACACTACAACTAGTTTGTTCTAACCAACCCTTGATATTATTGAACTTAACAATATTCTTGTACAACCTTATTGCACCAACTCTCAACTAAAATGGAACCTTTTGACTCTTTTAATCTATTCCAAAGGTTAACTTTAAGAAATATGTCAAATACTTTCCATTAGTGAATAAAGAAATATAAGAGTTTGGTTCATTATTAAGAATTTCCTCCATAATGATCGTGTTGGAGCCCATGTATGAACTTGGGTTAATTATGCAAATTAAATATAAAATGTATATGTGAATGTAAAGGAAATGAAATGAAATGAAACTGAAATGCCATGAAATGTGGAGGGAACAATAGTTATAGATATTTTCATTAAAATAATAAAAAATTCCCCTCTAGTTCGTGATGTTAGGGTCAGGGATTATGTAGGGTCATTCATTGTGTGTCGAGTTTGTCTGTTGATTTAGTATGTTGTGCAAGGTTTGAGCGAAGAGGAAGGGTGTTGAAGCCAACACAACCTCCATGTCACCATGGCAGGGAGGCCTGTATCTCATGTAAATTTTGTTCTTGCTAATGGAGAACCCAGATTTTGTTGTTATGTTCTTAGGTACACCAATTTTTCTATGAGATTCGCAATTGTAGGGTATACTGTAATGCAATTATCTAGTTTCATTTTATTGTGGGGGTATTTTTCTAAGTTAGATTTTTTGCAGCTATGTGTGTGTAAATTTTTCTTTTTATTTTTATTTTTAGTGGCACTCTTGGCCAAGAGGGTCACCAAAAAATTGCACTAGGTGGGAAAAACTTGGTTCCCCTCTTTAGCTAGGTGGAAAACAAATGGAGAGAAGCCCAGTTGGGTGAAATTATGGTTCGATAGAGCTTGTAGCTTCAGGAGGAGATAATTCTTTAGCTAGCGATTTGTTGGATTTTCTTTGTTTGGTGGTTGTTCTATGATTTTAGAGGCTCTCTTCATTTGTGGTAGATATTAATGTGAGTAGACGTCAGCGGAAGGTAGAAGTGGGGACGGAAGCAACATGGTCACCAAGAGGTAGCATTTAGATCACAACAAGTATTTAGATTCTCATGGAGATTCTATCTAAACCATCAAAAGAGATGTCCATAAAACTAAAACTGATAGAGAAAGTGAAAAACATAAGTTGATGGGTAAGGGTAGCCTTATGTTGTAGCAAATGGTGAGAGAAAACATGGACATCTCTTTGCCCTTGAAATTTTGGGCAAAATTGCCTATTGAATTCCTTAGTGAGGGCATTGTGATAAATTCATTTGATGGACACAAAATAGGGCTTCAAGGGCACTGTCTTGACTTGAAGATTACAATGGATCCATTGATGGATGATCCCACAATGAGAGGAGGATGTTGATTCACATGTTAAAATAAGTGAGTCTCCTGTACATGCAACAATATTGATATATGTTTCTATTGAACAAAAATATCACTAGTTGTAATAGTCTTACGGGAAGTTTTAGTGGTAAAGTTAGTGATGGCATGGGTGTAGATGTAAGGATCCTTGAAAGATCTATTGATAATGTTGAGAATGAAAGGCTTGAGTGTGTTGAAAGTGGGAAGTTGAGCTGACTAGTGCTCGATCTATATCATTTGTGGGTGATATATGTTTCAATTGAACAAAAATATCACTAGTTCTAATAGTCTTACGGGAAGTTTTAGTGGTAAATTTAGTGATGGAATGGGTGTAGATGTAAGGATCCTTGAATGTAGATCTATTGATAATTTTGAGAATGAAAGGCTTGAGTGTGTTGAAAGTGGGAAGTTGAGCTGGCTAGTGCCCGATCTATATCATTTGTGGGAATTACGAGTATTAGGCATCTGAAACCATTAAAGGGAAAGGCGATGGGAGTAATACTGGTTGGAAAATATTTAGGATATTTATATATGCACTAATTTATAGGATGATACCATTCAAGGGAGCAATAAATTAGGAACATTACAAAACATTTTTAGGAAACCATTGAGGTTCCCAGAATATTCGACTAGGTGTAAGATGTGAAGAGCAAAGAAGAATACATGTAGTTAAGCATAACAACTATGCATAAAAAATGAATGTGCAAAGTAGCGTAGAGGAAAATTGATGCTGCATAGAGGTATGGACATTTTCCCCTTGACACTGTGTAGTGGCAAGGAGCAAGACATGTTAGCCATGGATGTGGAGGGGTAGAGAATGTGATAAGGGTGACCATGAGCATGTTGACAGTGCTAGAATTCTCTCAACCAAGAGGGTCTCCCCAATGAAAAGTCCCAAATAGACTTTCCATTATTTGGTGTAGGAGCCCTTATGGAAATAAGGTCTAACTTCCATATGTTCTTGGAGATTTGCCTTGGCTACAATGGTTAGCAAAAGAGAGTAACATACAGGTACTTTCAGATGAATAAGTGAGTATGCCTTATGGAATGTTCAACCGCAGAATGTATCAAGGTTCCTCTACTGAAAGGGGGAGAAAAAGTGAGACTTTAAAACAACAATAATAATATTGATATAGTAAAGACACACGAGCATATGCATATGAATGAATTGTTAGACAACTATAGAAATAGTTCACATAGAAGCAATGATTGTTAAAACACATACAACACACCTTCAACAAGATAAGTACTAAATCCATTGAAATAGTTCAATTTCCTTAGTATAGATGAAAACAACATACATCACAAATATTCAAAGAATAGTCTTACAATATTTACGATATACACATGAAAGTGTGCTAGCTCAGTGAGATTTGAAATTAAGAAAAAGTTCTAAGATACATCAATATAGTGAAGATCACTAGCCCCAATAATGGAGCATTAGAGCAACCACTTTGTCCTCCAAAAGAACTATTTTCCTCTCTAAAGCTTGGTAGGAGGAACCAAGGTGAAAGGACCTTTGCATGAGCTATGAGGGTGTATATAACAAATGGGGTGATCATTCACCTCCCTTATGACTCTTGGACTACCCTCATGACTGTTTGACTTCTATATGATCTTTTGACTTCTTCATGAATTTTCACATTATATACATGGCTCTTGGGCTTCCACTTTACATTAGATTTCATACAAATTGAAATTACATAATCCACAAATGATGTGGCCAATGATGACATGACACTTTGAGAAGATATGACAAGACATTGATGACATGGACAACATGAATACATGGAAATGTTAAGACATTCTTGTTAGTACTATATTTGAGTCTTCTTGAGAGATAGTGCATGTTCTTCTCTTTCCTCCTTCATTAGGCTTGAAAATAGGGATTCTTCAATGTGATCTTGATCTCCAACTTCTGTGGCAATTTGGTGTCCCTTTGTCTTGACTCTATTGATCAACTTGTCTTTGCAGCTACAAAGGTGTCTTTTAGCAAGGTCTCCTTCTTCATCTCCTACATCATGATATTTTCATAACATGATATAATACCTGCATCTGAAATCCACTCATGACAAGATGACATGAGTCCAATAAACCCCTAGTATAACATGCTTCATGACAACCATTAAATGAGTTGGAACTGGGTGATAGGCTGAGATATTGGCTCAAGGATTGTGCAACTCAGGAGGTCAGGGGCTAGCATTGAGCCTTGAGACTGTGTAATGCATATTTCAGGTTGGCCAAGGTAAGACAACTACACAACACAATTGAGGGGTTCAAGGAGTCAGGCTTGAGGCTTGAGGTTGTCCACTGCACAGCTCTGGAGGGATATAGACCTAAGGATTGCACAATTGTGTAGTTCAAGAGGTAAAGGCTGAGGCTTGTTTCTTGAGATTATGCAATGCATAGAAGAAGGTGACTAAAGATAGGGGCTACAAAGTTCTAGAGCTCAAGGGCCAAGGCTGAGCATTGAGACTATGTAATGCATAGTTGTGGAAGGCATGATCTGCGCATTGAGCAGTTCTAAGAGGAAAGTTCTGGGCTTGAGGGTTAAGACTATGTAATGCGTAGTTCAGGAAGGCTGAGTGAGGTCAAGTTGCTCAGGAAGGCACTTTTTTGGATTTGGCTAAGTGTGGAATCAATAAGGAAAAAGTGAACAAGGAAAAAAATTGAGCATGATCACACACTTAGAATAGTTTATGACACAACATTGAATACTCAAAATACAAGAACAACATACTTCCCTCAATGCGAGGACATTACGACAACTTGCCCAAGTGAGAGACTAAAGGTACACTTTGGGACGATAGTGACGACACTTGCGTGATAGTGTTTGAAAATTTTGGAATGAGTGAAATACATGTATCCATGATAAGAATGACTCATTAGTACCAAGGTTACCCCTTGAAACAAATGAAAAATTCATATGTGTGATTCATGATGATTTCCATGCTTAAAATATGACACTTGCGACAATAAGAGGAAAATGAAAATGACACTTGCAATAGTAAGATGGAAGTGAAAATGACACTTGCGAAAGTAAGATGAAAGTGCAAATGACATTTGTGATAGTAAGAGGAAAGTGTAAATGACACTTGAAAAATGAAAACGATATTGAAAGTGACACATGCCAAAACAAAGATAGCATGAAAATGAAACTTATTAAAGTGAAAGCAAGAAAAAGTGACAGTTGTAAAAATGAAATAAACACTTGCAAAAGTGATAGTTAGAAAAACTCATTGAAATATAAGAACAATCATGACCAAAAGTGAGACAGTTGATGATAATGTGAACTGACTATATAAATCGGTTGAACATTTCATAGGCACTCCCTTGATGGACTTGTGTTATGCCTGTTCAATATTGCATAAAAGAGTGTGCCCATGAATATGTTGTGGATTGAGCATGTGTGAGCAGATGCCTTTGACACTTACAGAATGAGAAGAAGGTTAGAATACTTGACAAAGCACCAATTAACCATAAAGTGACTATGGAACGAATGGTTGCAAGATCCTTAGTAGGATCCGAAATTCAAGTGTAGGCAAAATTTTGGAGGGTGTTTGTTGCAATGAAAACACTTGGCGACACATTGGTAGAACTCCAAATTCTCTGCCTTGGTGTAATATATTGTGCATTGACTATCTTTTTTAGGAAGTATTGATTCATAGTACAAA
This sequence comes from Pinus taeda, assembly GCA_000404065.3. Classification (NCBI taxonomy): domain Eukaryota; kingdom Viridiplantae; phylum Streptophyta; class Pinopsida; order Pinales; family Pinaceae; genus Pinus; species Pinus taeda. The sequence goes on from APFE031654086.1 coordinate 35,539, forward strand.
TTATTCCTGGCTTCCCCCCTTAACCCGATTATAGTTATAGTCCCCTCCATCTCTTTCTTGGTTGAACACATTCATAAGGCCAACCATATCACAATATTTTGATTCACGAGAGGGGTAATGTAATTAACGAGCTTAAGATATTCAGAGTATGAGTTTTCATCTTTGGCGTTGCTTCGCTTCCAGAAGGCCTAGACAGTACCCTGACAAAGTCACTTCAGGAAAAAAAACATTGATTCTCTACCAACGATCTTGGATGGTACCCTAGCCAAGTTACTTGCTTCTCCTCCTTGTGCAGGAAGCCTTTCTCTTATTTTACCCTTTCTTTGTTTTATTTTATATGACTGTGCTTCGTCACTTATTTATTTCATTGGGTGGAAGAGGGATCCTAACTTATTGAGAGAATAAGAGGTTGTTCCTTCATAGAAACATATATAAAATCTTTGATATGACTTTTCTTGTTAAGGTTTTCCCCTTGTCCTTTTCTACTTGATTGGACTAGCGTGTAAAAAATGAAACATAAAGAATTGATCTTTGAAATGAGGCTCCTAGAAAAGATACGAGTGTCATGGTTTCACACAAAGCTCTCCTTACACAAGGATTTTATTTTCCATCAAAACATCATCGACCAAAAGGTATGAACCAAGACGAAGAAGAAGGACTAAAGGTTAGCCAAATGTTGTAGTGTCACAAGACCCTTTCCTAGTTTTCCACATTGTCTTTCAAGCTGAAGGGAACATCCTTCATGAAAAGTCTTACTAAACAAAACAAAAAATAAGGACACAAGAAAGAAAAAAAATCTAGAGACAAAGCAAATGGAGGGTAAACCAAAAATAGGATGTGAGACAAGTAAGAAAATAAAAGACAAAGCTACAAAGAGTGAGTGCAGAATGAGTGTGCAAGGGGGGACTAGTATGAAACTAAACCTACTACTAACTTAACAAGTTAGAAGGTCAAGGTCAAGTGCAATGAAATTTTCAATGTAGCCATTTTAACTTCGTGAGACAAGTAAGAAAATAAAAGACAAAGCTACAAAGAGTGAGTGCAGAATGAGTGTGCAAGGGGGGACTAGTATGAAACTAAACCTACTCCTAACTTAACAAGTTAGAAGGTCAAGGTCAAGTGTAATGAAATTTTCAATGTAGCCATTTTAACTTCTCTCGACCTGCATACACAAAGATATAAATGATTAAAAAAGATATAAAACAATGTGCAATAGAAAAGATAAGCACTTAAATAGCTTGCACAACAAATTGATTGTCTTTCTTGTGAGTAGAAAGATATGTCATAGGCACTACTTCTAACTAGCTTGCATTCTTACCTTTTCGATTAAAACCATAACTTAAAAAATCTCATAAGCTTCTTGCAAAAGTATCTTCATCTGTATTTTCCTCCTTAACAAGCATAAGAAAAGATCGAAACTTGTTGTTTGTGACAAAGCTGACCAAGTAAGATTTCACCAACCACTTAGCAATTGGATCACGAAATTCAAAGCAATCCTCTTGAGAACCCTGAGATCCTTGGAAATATGAATTTTTCCATTAAGGTATTAAATCAGGATGAGAATATTGTGAGGGAAAATAAATCTAATCATGTTCAAAGGGTTTGCCATGATAGTAAGGGCTTGGAATAACCATCAGCGAGAGATGAAGTGCCTCAACAGCTTGACACTTATATGAATAGTGAGATGATAAACCATAGAAATCAAAGGATATAGGACAACTGTCATTGCATACGTTGGTAAGAAAATGATAAGCTAAATGACATTCATCAAGATAAGAATTATGATCAAAAGGACCAATCAAAGCATAAGATTCTCGATTATAAGACAATAAGGATAGATCAGTTTGAATAGTTTCACAAATGGTCTGAATAATAGAATCATCTTCCTTGCATGATGAATGTAGCAAACCATTTTATTGTAACTGGTTACACATTGCACAAACATCGTAATCATCGAAATAAGTGAAAAGGAATGCCAATATAGCAAACAAATTAAATCAGTAAGGATATAATGAGTGAAAAAGAACTTGATTCGCCAAATAACTCATGCATTCACTAGAATTCAAGAGGATTTTAGGTGCGATGAAGAAAATTATTAGCTGTGTAAAATTCACAAGAAAAACCAAGAGATGACTATTCTAAAATGCATCTGATAGACATGATTCCTTCAACCAAAGAAAATATTTGAAATAATTAAATTCACAATCCCATGATTCTATAAGAGATACACACTTCAAACCCAACTTAAGTCCAAGAGCCTTGCATGGAGATGAATAAACTAAAATAGAATCTTGAATTAGATCAAAAAATAAATCTTGAAATTTCGAAAGACTATATCCAAAATACCAAATATAATTGAAGAAGGAATTTACATCTAGTGAAACAATGCAAAGAAAATAATTTTTGTGAGAAAAGCCAAATCTTTCTTAGTTCAGGGATCTTACCAAAGTTGAGGGATCTTGACATAACCATAAATAAAATTTGAAGTGCCATGAATTCTTGATAAGTCCTAAAACTTTCAAGAATTGTAAAATCACATTTTGAAAATTGAATTAGATCATGCATGGCGTGTGAATAATTGCTACTAGTAATTTCAATTGGACTACTATTAACTAGATGGTAGCCATCTATATCACTGATGTGAATGAATTTTACAACTCATGTTGTGTGTGGAGCATGATTGTTCAGAGGTCTTTGTTTTAGCTGGATGTATACCCTAGGAAGTTTGTACACCCCTCCACGCGGGGGGGTGCGGGGGGGGGGCTTGTACCCCCCGCAGGGGTCCGGGGGGGCCGATCCCCCCTGGCTGGGGGGTCCGGGGGCCAGCAGTCCCTCGGTAGGGGCTCGGGGGCAGCGTCCCCGAAGCTAAAAACAGATGTAAATTTTCCTTGTAAAATTATAGTAATTTCTAGTCAATCTGGGCCGTTCATTAGGCGGATGATCTGACGGTAGAACTTATGTTTAGTTTAGGGTTTTTTTCCCTAGAAGGCAACCCCTCTCTTTGTATGAGGGCATTGTATTTGAGGCTGTGATAGATGTGTATTCTAGACGTGTGAGCGGAAAATAGAGAGGTAAGACTGTGAGAGAAAACAGAGGATATTATAGCGGATTTGCTGTAGGTTGTGTCTCTTCATTTTGCTGGATAATAGAAAGGAAGGACTGGCTGTTCGGGGTGGACATAGCCCAAAGTGGGTGAACCACGTATATCTGTGTCTCTCTTGTTTTATGTGTTTTCTGTGTTTATATTTCTACAATACTTTATGTGTTCCATTGCTCCGTAATATATAATTTTCTAACAACTCAAGCAACCAAATTACTCAATTTTAAATATTCTTCTAATCACAAACCTTGAGATGTATGAATCAGAGAAATTTCATGAGTAAGTTGATTTGAAGAGTTGTCCTCATGCAAAACTGAAAATGACAAGAAGTAGAGTAGATACTAAATGATTTGATTGTTTGTGCCTTTTTCATCATGGCTAACCTCAATACCTTGTGTCAATTGAGAATTTAACTTATTAGATGAATAACTTGAAGAGAATGGAGTATCTTCATCGCAAGTAGATGCATCACAAATAATAGAGAACAAGGGATAATGAGATGAAGAGGAAGTTTTGATAATAACATCTTCTTTGGTTGGATTAGGTTCCACATCTAATTCTTTCACGTCAAAATCTTCTTGAGAAATAGAGAGATCAATTGGTGCACTTGAGAATTCATCATCATATATGTCAATGAAGTCATGAATATTATAACAATGGTTACCCGAGACTATATATTGATTAAGAAAGTCAACTTCATTTGATTTACTACCAAGATTAGTTGATTCAGAATTAACCAAGAATGGAAGGGCATCATCCTGAAATGGGGGAATTTGAAAAAGAGAAGAAAGATTGAAACTATCCTAAATATATGCTCCTCTACCTGCATAATATTACCAACTTGTACTTTATCACAATTTTTACCAACAACTTGAAAATCAAGAGAGTTTGAAGAACTAGTTGGTGGATTAGACTGATCAAGTGGATCATGGTACAAAGAGTCAAGGAATATAGATGATATAGGATGAAAAAATTCCCTTAAAGAAGTAATACTTCTAGTGGAACCATTTTCAATATTGAGGCTAAGAATTCTAGTATCATCTTGAGGAATGGAAGGATTAGTCTTCACCCTAGGTTCCATGAACCATTCCAAGGTTTCCTCTACTAGATCTAAATCATGAGAGGTGGATTAAGGTTGAAGAAATAGATCGATGATTTGATTTACAGATTTCCCAACTTCTGCATTAATACATATAGGCACCTTGACTGGTACAGGAAGAGGAGGACAAGGAACAAAATGAATGGTAGGTTCCTTCTTTGAAATTAGAGGTGTCTCATGATTTCCAAGAGTTGGGGAGCAGAAACATTAGGAGGTTTGGATTCACACTGAAAAGAAATATGAACCAAAGACTCAATTTTTTTTTTAAAGAAATCCCAGTACATATCTTCTTTAGGAAAATATTAACATAGGTGAAGGAATCGATTAGATAAATCCTCAATTGATTCATTAGGATTCATTATTAGTTGAATAATTTTGTTAAGGACATCTCGGTAATCATACCTATCAAATGATAAATGAAGCTCCTTAATGAGGTGTTCCAAAGAATGAAAGGAAGTGGGTGGTAGGGTATGACACCATGATTTAAATAAAACTTCAAGTGTGAGGTAGAAAATAATACAAGCCACATCTTCATATTCAATTTCATAGTGTTCATAGAAATTAAGAAAAAGAGATGCATGCTTGGTAATGGATGTATCACCCTAACTATCAAACTTAAATTGAGACATGTCATCAAGTTGTTTTGCAGAGATGAAAAGTTTATGAAGGGATATGTTAGAGAAACATTATTGGATGATGATTTGGGGAAGATCCATTTAAGATAAGACATTCAAAACAAACTCAATGGGCACAACTTGTCATCTAGTCCTCCTTCTAGTGCCATTTGTTGATGGTGTTGGAATTCTATCAACCAAGGGGGTATCCCTGATGAAAAGTCCCAATTAGACTTTGCACTATTTGGTGTAGGAGCCCTTATAGAAATAAGGCTCGATTGCAACATGTTCTTGGAGATTTTCCTTGGATACAATAATCAACACAAGAGAGTAATGCACAAGTACTTTTAGATGAACAAGTGAGCATTCCTTGTGGAATGTTTAACTATAGAATATATCAAGATTATTCTACTGAAAGGGAGAGAAAAAGTGAGCCTTTAAAATAAGAGTAATAGTACTGATCTAGTAAAGACACACGAACATAATCACATGAATGAATCGTTAGACAACTATTGAAATATTTCACATAGAAGGAATGATTGTTAAAACACATACAACACACCTTCAACAAGATAAGTTCTAGAGCTATCGAAATAGTTCAATTTTCTTAGTACATATGAAAACATGGACTGCATGAAGACATGGAAATGTCAAGCCATTCTTGATCTGCTATCTTTGAGTCTTCTTAAAAGATAGTGCATGTTCTAACAATGTAAACTTTGAAATGGGAACTATAAACTCAAAACGGGAACTCTAGTAAAAGAACCCTGAAAAAACATGAAAAATAATGCTAAAAATGAAAAGTGCCCTGAAAAACATGAAAAATAATGCTAAAAATGAAAAGTGTGTATACTGGAATGTGATTTTTTTTTAGGCTCAATTTTGAACATGTTTTAAAAATATTTTTTGTGCAAAAATTGTGCAAAAAAAGCACCCTGAAAATGAAAAATTGTTTTTTTAGGGTCAATTTTGGACACGTTTTAAAAATGATAGTGAAAACGAATTTTTTGTGCAAAAATTGTGCAAAAAAACACCTTGAAAATGAAAAGTGTTGATACTGGAATGATGACTTTTTTTTTTTTTTTTTGTAACACCCTGAAAATGAAAAATTGTTTTTTTAGGGTCAATTTTGGACATGTTTTAAAAATGATAGTGAAAACGAATTTTTTTTGCAAAAATTGTGAAAAAAACACCTTGAAAATGAAAAGTGTTGCTATTGACTTTTTTTTGATACTTTTTCTTCAACAGTTTTAAAAA
>APFE031654086.1:44844-98874 GCA_000404065.3 Pinus taeda
TAACATATTTAACAAAATTAATTTTTTATTTAAAAAACAATTTTATTGGCCGCCGTCCAACCGCCGCAGCTCCGTCACCCAGTGTCGTGCCCCCGCGAGTAGTCAGGTGGTAGGTATCCAATTATGAGAATTGGATAGTCACCCCCATGAGTGACTGAGCAGTGTCTATCCACTTCCAAGAATTGGATAGCTAGGTCCATGGGCTGTCGAGCGGTGGCTATCTGATTCTTTGAGAATAAGATAGCTAGCCCCACGGGCGGTTAGGCGGTGGCTATCTGATTCTCAGAATTGGATAGCCACCCCCACGGGTGGCCAAGCGGTGGCTATCCGATTCTCGGTATCGGATAACCACCGCTCGACTACTTGCGGGGGCCATGCCCCGGGGTGGTGGAGCTCTGTGCATATATGTTTTTTCAAGTTTAATTGGATAGCCCCATGGGCGGCCAAGCGGTGGCTATCTGATTCTCGTTATCAGATAGCCATCGCTCGACTCCCTGCGGGGGCATGCCCCGGGGTGGTGGAGCTGCGTGCATATATGTTTTTTCAAGTTTTAATCGTCAATATATATTTTTTAAAGTTTTAAATGCTTTTGGTTTTTTAAAAATAAAAAATATGTTTTTTTTTTTTTTATATGAATATTAAATTACTTTTTTAGTTTTTTTGTTTTTAGAATCAGTTGTTTTATTTTTTTTGGTAGTTTTTTATTAATGTTTTTAAATTTTTTTTTTCCTTTTTTTGTTACTTAATTTTATAGTTTTTTTTTATTTTTTTCCAATTATTTATTTTTTATTTTTTATTTATTGGCATTTTTTATGTTTTTTTTTGTCTTTTATATATATATTTTTATATTTGTTTTTTATATGTCTAAAAAATTGACATAAAAAATTTTAAAGTGTAAAAAATTGTAACATTAAAAAAAAATATTTACACTTAATACATTAAAAACTTTAAAGTGTCAAAAATTGTTAAATTTAGAAAATAATTATTTACATTTCATACATTAGAAAATTTAAAGTCAAAAAGTAGGTCTTTTAAAAAAAAGGCCTCATGCAGAATCACCACTTTTTAGAATTAGCATGCAAATCACTAACATTCTAAAACGTAATGTACATAAAAAAATTTAATGTGCCAAAAACTATGCTCTAAAAAAAATGTGTGTTTTGCATCACCCCTTTTCAAAATCGGGTCACTTTTTTGCTATCTCTAGAAACGGGTAATAATATTAGTTCTTGTTTCAAAATTTACATTGCTTTCTTCTCTTTCCTTCATTAGGCTTGTAAATAAGGAGCCTTCAATGTGATCTTGTTCTCTAGCTATAGTCACAATCTGGTGTACCTTTATCTTGACTTGATTGATCGAATTATCTTTGTAGCTACAAAGGTGTCTTCTAACAAGGTCTCTTTCATCTCCTACATCATCATCTTGTAATAACATGATATAATACTTATAACTAAAATCCACTCATGACAATGTAGGAATTTACAAGGTAAGTTCCTTAGACAAAACACCAAAGGACACTGCTCACAAATAGATCAAAGATCAATACACCAGTATTCTTGACTTGGCTAAAACCTTCAAAGAGGGAAACAATCCATGGCTTGAGCCAACGCGGCCACTTCAGGAAATTTATTAATAAAAGAATGAAAATTTACATAAGTTTCTCTCATGAACAGTCACCCTACAAATGACCTTCCTTGCTATTTAAATAAAGATCATGGACCAATCGGGTGTTAAGCCACAGATCAAGTGTTGCTAATACCAAGGAGAGAATGAAACGTTAGATCATTTCATGTCTATAACATATCATGACCATCAGATTGTAAGTTACAAAAGTACTTAGTAAAAAAACACACTTTACCTAACTCTACACTAGACCAAGTTATACTTAACTATTTCTTATGTGTTGGAATATCCTAACATCCCCCCTTAAGAACAACTTGGGATAGGATTGAAGGATGTACACATATCACACAATAGGAGAAGGAAGGAGGCATTAGAGCCTACCCCCCCTAGTGACAACTTCCTAAACTCCAACCATAAATCGAAGTTTAGTGAACTTTGCATTTGTGAGAGCCTTTGTAAAGATGTCCACAACTTGATCATCGGTTAAAGAATATTTCACTTCAAGAACATGGTCATGAATGAGCTTTAAGTGCATGTGTAGTTCAACGTGTTTTTTGTGCTAATGTTGGACTGGATCTTTGCATAGTTGAATGGAACTTTGATTATCACACCAAAGTGTAGTCGGATGTTGTTGCTGAAAGCCAAACTCTGACAGGATCTGACGAAGCCACAAGGCTTCTTTACTAGCTTCTACGATGCCATGATACTCTTCTTTTGCTGAAGAAAGAGAAATGACACTTTGTTTCTTACAAGCCCATGTAATAGGTCCAGAACCAAGAGCGTAGACATAACCTACAGTAGACTTCCGATCGTCAGGGTCACTAGTCCAATTGGAATCAGTGAAACCAACCAATAGAGGAGATGCTTCTGCAAAGGAATGAATCACAAATTGAATTGTACCTTGAACATAACAAAGTATTTTGTTAGCTGATTTCCAATGACTTTCATGTGGGATTTACATAAACCAAGCAATGAGGCCAACAACAAATGAAAGGTCAGGACGGGTATGGGTCAAATACAAAAGTTTTCCTACAAGCTGATGGTATAAGGTAGCATTAACTTCAAGGGAAGTACAAGTGACTGAAATTTTCGCTCCATAATGAAAGGGATAACGGGTTGGCTTTTAGTCTTCATGTGAAAATGGCATAGAAGATCACATGCATACTTGGATTGGGAAAGGGAAATACCTTCCTTGGTTTGCAAGACTTGAAGACCAAGAAAATAATGTAAGTGTCCTAAGTCTGTCATTTCAAGCTTCTTTTTAAGGTTGGACTTCACATGGTTTATAAGGTTGGGATCACTACCAGTAAGGATAAGATCATCAACATAAAGAACAAGAATGATAAGAGACTTACCCACTTTCTTGGTGTAGATAATATTGTTAGAATGACACCTAGAAAAGCTAGTATCTACAAGAACGCTATCCATTTTGGCATACCAAGCCCGAGGGGCTTGCTTGAGACCATAACAAGATTTCTTAAGCCAACATATAAGGTTGGATTCTATTTGTATAAAGGCATGAGGTTGTTTCATATAGATTTCTTCATGCAATTTGCCATGCAAGAAGACAGGTTTAGCATCCATCTGATGGACTTCCCATTTGAAAGAGGCAGTAAGGGAAAGAACAAGGCGAATAGAGTTCATTTTGGCAATAGGGTAGAAGGTTTTAGTATAGTCAATGCCTTCAACTTGTGAAAAAGCCTTAGCAACAATACGAGCTTTATGTTTATCAATTTTTTCATCTGGTCCAAACTTGGTTCTGTACACCCATTTGCATCTAACAAGTCTTCATCCTTTGGAAGAGGAACACGATCCCATGTATCATTTACTAATAATGAATGATATTCTTCATTCATAGTTGCGTCCCAATTTGGATGGCCTAAAGCTTCTGCAAACATTTCAGGATCATAATTAATTGAAGCTTGAGCCAGTAAAGAAGAGGCTCCAATGAACTAATAACGTGTATGTTGCTGATCTGTAGGATCACCTGCAAGAGAACTTGCTACATCCTAAGTAGCACATACCCATTTTAGAAGTTGAGGAGCTGAAGGAGGATCCTGAGAAGGTGGGGGGGATTTTCATCCTTGTTGTCATCATCTAAAGAAGAAATATTTTAGAAGTAGAACGGATAGTGAGAGGTGGCACATCCGCCAAACTAGGCTCGTAGGCCGATATAGTTTCAGCAAACTTTACATCTCTTCTAATGATAAAATTTTTGGACTTAGGTGAAAGAAGTCTATATCCTTTAACATCTTCAGAATATCCAACAAAAATACATTTTTCACTCTTAGGTTATAAGGTTTTATGTTTCTCATCTAGAATATGGGCTCATGCTTCACTTCCAAAAACATGAAGTGACTTACATCTGGTTTAATTGATCTCCATGCTTATTCTGGAGTGATATTATTTAAAATATTAGTAGGAGTGTGATTTACTATGTAATTTGTACAATTAATTTATTTTGCCCAAAAATTAAGACCAAGTCCTTTAGATTAAAGCATACAATTAGCCATTTCCTTTAAGGTGTGATTCTTCCTTTCAAGCACACCATTTTTTTGTGGAGTATATGGAACAGTATGTTGCATTTGAATTCCATGCTCAGTGCAAAAGTTTATGAATTTTTTGTTAACATATTCTCTGCCATTATCAGATCTTAGCTTAAGAATTTGATGTCCAGATTGTTTCTCAACAAAGGCCTAGAGGCCAAGAACGTGTTAAAGACTTCACTCTTGAGTTTTAAGAAGTATACCCAAGTGTGTCTGGAGAAATCATCAATGAAAGTTAAGAAACACTTGTAGCCAAAGAATGAAACAACTGGAAGTGGACCACATAAATCACTATGCACAAGCCGTAAAGGGGCCGAGGCATGCCAAGAGGCACATTTTTAAAAACTATCCCGATGATGTTTTCTAAGTACACATTTGGAACAAACACCATCTTTGCAAGATACCATAGGAAGACCTGTCACCATATTTTCTTTACAGATATTTTGAAGGGAGCAATAGTTCAAGTGACCGAATCGCTCATGCCAAAGTTTGCTCACTTCATAATTATGAGCAAAAAATACTGAGGGAAGAGTTGGTGTCCCAAAGTTGTTAAACTTATACAGCCTTGTAGAATCATCATCAATGCTAGTAGCTAAAACCTGTCTAGGATCTCTTAGGTCTTTAATTACAACATCATGAGGTGAGAATTCAATGATTTTATGTTCATTTGAATGATTTATCTGATATACAGATAAAAGGTTGCAAGATAAGGTTGGAACACATAACAAATCATTAAATTGACCATTGTCTAGATGAACAGTTCCAGTCCCTACAACACTAAGAGATCTATTGTCACCAACATATATATTTTTGGTGTTACAATCATTTAAAGAAGAAAACATGGCCTTGTTTTTGGCCATGTGATAAGAAGCTCTAGAATCAATGAGCCACTCATGAGAATGAGAAGAAGAAGATAGATTCAGTGCATAACCAAAACGAGATGCTTGACAACCACATGTAGAAAGTGTAATTCTTGAAGATGAAGTTGAAGTTGAAGAGTGCTCCAAATGGATGTTATTCTTCTTCATTGCTACTTCTAAGGCTTCCATATTCTTAAAGCATTTGGATTCTAAGCGGTCATCTCAATTACCAAAAGTTGCAATGTTTATTAGTCTTCTTCCCTTTGTTTTTATTTTCCTTATTATTTTGTTGAACTGATTTTTCATTTTGAGACTGAAATTGCTTAGGTCCCTTGATTGGTTTAGGACCATTCTTTTTAGGATACTGATTCTTAGGATTCTTTGAACTTGGTTGCTGTTGGGCGGCTAAGGCTTTCTTAGAAGAGTTTCCAGGATGAAGAAGGCCAAGATGTAAGAGTTTTTCTTGTTCTCTTATTAAAGAATCACAAAAGGCATCAAAAGAGGGAGACTTGTAGTCTTGACCTTGAGAAATAAAGACTTCTCTAGTAGAATGGAAGGTGGAAACAAACATAGAGTAGGCTAGTCCCAACTTAGTAAGAATGGAATAAATAAGGCTACCATCTTCCTTCTTAACCTTAACACATTCCAAGAGAAGTCTAAGGGTCTTGAACTTGGACAAAAAATCTTCAATGGAAGAAAAATTATTGGGGTCCAACGTAAGAAACTCATTTTCAAGCTGATGGGCTCTCATTTCATTTTTAATTCTAGAAAGCTGTTTCATTGCTTCATTAGGGGTATCAAATTCTGCGATATGTAATCTAAGCTCTGGAGAAATAGACATCCCTATCAACCCATGTGCTTGATCTTGCCTATTTTCCCATTTGGTTACCTTATCTTCATCTTTTGGTTTAGTTTCTTGGCTTGAGGCTATTCTCTAAAGACCTTTAATTCTAAGTAAATCCACATTGTAGGACCATCATTGGATGTAGGTGGTGTTGTCAAGAATAACTTGGCATGCACTTTCGATTTTAACATAAACTGAAGTTGTAGATGCTGAAACTAAGTGTTTCAAACTGATTAAAAAAAAACAGCTCTGAAAACGACTTCCGGATGAAGAAGTTATGGCTTTTTGAAGAAACATTGTTGAAGATGTTGACGAAGTGTGTGAATGTGTAGAAGTGAATGATAATGTTATATTTAAAAAAATCCCCTCCTTTCCAAACTTAATTTAGTTATCTCACTTTAAAAAAAATTGTGACCCACATTTATAAATAAGTGAAAGTCTCTTTTATAATGGTACTTTATGAGCTACCCACTGAATTGTAGCTTAAATAAAAGATAAAGAGACTTTAGAATTATAAGTGACTCACTTTTTATAATGAGTGAGAAAAACTTTTACATAAAATAACTTTAAAACATAAGTTACATGTGCTTTTTGAAAAAGTAACTCAACAAAAAGAAAGACTTGAACTCAAGACCTCTATTCTCATAAAGTAACTTTGGACCAAGTGAGCTAGTTTAAAAGGTTAGTAGTTTTTGGAAAAGAGGAAGGGGTTTTTTTTAGTTAGTGGATGCGTGCTTACTTGAAAAAACCATTTTTACCTACAAAAAAAAACCACACAATCCAACATGGACATGCAAAAAAAACCAAGCCTTATGGCTTGAAGTTAGCTTTTGCAGGAAACTAAATATTCTCCTCAATGTTTCTGATTTTCCGAGATCACACTAAGGCATGGTGGAAAAGAGCATACGCATGACAAAAACCTTTCCTTTTTGTTTTTGATTTGCCCAGATCGCATAGAGTTGTGGGGAAAAGAGCATATGCAGAAATGAAAGGTAAAGATCCCGTAATAAAAACCAAAGAGATAAATAAACCGAAATAATCAGAGAGAAAATAATTAAAATTGCAAATAAACACTGTATACCTCCATATCTTAAAAATGAAGTAGCTAGGGATACCATAATCCTTTTCGTGTGAAAAGAAAGGGGTTCCTCAGTGGAACTAATGCTCCTAACATAATAGAGCAATCCTCTTAGATCTAGGAAACGACAGTCGGATGCAGTTGTATTGGCTTCTGATTTGGATCACCAACAAATGCGATCCTCAAATAACTCAGATACCATGTAGGAATTTCTAGGGTAAGTTCCTCAGAAAGAACACCAAATGATACCACTCACAAACAGATCACAGATCAGTACACCAGTATTCTTGACGTGGCTAAAACCCTCAAAGAGCGAAACAGTCCACAGCCTAAGTTGATTCAACTTAACCACTTCAGGCAATTTATTAATAAAAGAATGAAAATTTACATAAGCTTCTCTCATGAATGGTAACCCCACAAATGACCCTCCATGCTCTTTAAATAGAGATCATGGACCAATCGGGTGTTAAGCCACAGATCAAGTGTTGGTAATACCGAGGGGAGAATGAACCGTCAGATCACTTCATGTCTAGAACATATCATGACCGTCGGATTGTAAGTTACAAAAGTACATAGTAAAGAAACACATTTTACCTAAATCTAAACTAGAACAAGTTATACTTAACTATTTCCTATGTGTCAGAATATCCTAACAGACAAGAAGACATCAGTCCCTTAAATCCCTAGTATAAAATGCTTCATGACAACAATTAAATGAGCTGGAACTGGGTGACAGGCTGAAAACCTGGCTCAAGGATTATGTAGTTGTTCAGCTCAAGAGGTTAGGGGCCATGACTAAGCCTTGAGACTACATAATGCATAGTTCAGGTTGGCCAGGGCAAGACATCTATGCAATTGAGCAACTCAAGGAGTCAAGATTGAGGCTTGAGCTTACCCACTATGTATTTATAGAGGGATAGAGGCCTAAGGCTTGCACAATTTCATAGTTCAAGGAGTCAAAGTTGAGGTTTGTTGCTTAATATTGCACAATGAGAAAAAGAAGGTCACTGAAGTCAGGGGCTGCGTAGTTCTAGAGCTCAAGGGCTAAAGTTGAGCACTGAGACTACACAATACAAATTTCTGGAAGGCATTATTTTCACACTGCACAGTGCCAAGAGGCAAGGTCTGAGTTTGAGGGTTGAGATGATGCAGTGTGCATTTCAGGAAGGCTAAGTGAGGTCAAGTTGCTTGGGAAGGCACTCTTTTGGATTTGGCTAAGTGGGATCAATAAGGCTAAAGTGAACAAGGAAAAAACTTGAGCATGATCACACACTTAGAATAGTTGACGACACATCATTGATCACTCAGAACACATGAAAAACATACTTTCCTCAATGGGACGACATTGCGACACTAAAGGTACACTTTGTGACGACAATGAAAAAGCTTGTGCGATAATGCTTGGAACTTTGGGAATGTGTGTGATACATATCTATATCATAAGAATGACTCATTAGAACCAAGGTTACCCCTTGAAACAAACTAAAAATACATATGTGCGATGTGGAACGCTTTCCATGCTCAAAAGAAATCACTTGCTACAGTAAGAGGAAAGTGCAAGTGACGCTTGTAAAATGCGAATGAAATTGAGTGACACATGCCAGAACAAAGGTAGCATGAAAATGAAACTTATTAAAGTGAAATAAAGAAAAAGAGACAACAATAAACATGAAAGTGGCACTCGTGAAAGTGAAGGTGTGAAAAAATGACACTTGGAAGAACACACCGAAATATAAGAACAACCATGACCAAAAGTAAGAGATTATCTATGAGATTGCACACTGTCTCTCGACATAGGTTGAACATTACACATGCATTGTATTGATGGACTTGTGTTATTCTTGTTCAAGCTTACATAAAAGAGTGTTCCCATGAATTTGTTGCAGACTGATCATGTGTGACATTAGGGGAATTTTGAGGTCTAAAATGGGCCTCCTAAAAAAAAATGTACAACCAAAATAATTTTTATAAGAACCAATAGGATTAAAGATGATGATGTCAACCATGGAGGGATGATTCATAATTTTTGGAGTAAAAAAGTAAAAATATTAAAAAATAATAAAATAATAAAACTACTTTTTTAACTCTTATTTTCAACTTATCTCCCTAAGGTTTTACTCAAATTTTGAGTGGGAGTACTTGTCAGATGCAAAATTTAATTCCATGTCCAAGGAGTACCCATTTTTGCATACTTTTGATAGAATTTTCTACACAAAAAATGAGAAATACATGAAAAAACGTGATTTCAATCATGTTTTTCATGTATTTCTCATTTTGCGTGTAGTAAGGTCCATCGAAAGTATGCAACGTGGGTACTCCTTGGATGATAAATCAAAATTTTCATCCAAAGAGTGTTGTCACTCGAAATTTGAGTAAACCCATAGGGGATAAGTTGAAAATACGAGTTGAAAAAATATTTATTTCATTTTTCCCTCTGAAATTTGATGGTGTAATCTAATCTTATATTATTATTTCCACTATTATTTTATAATTTCCTTAGGAGACCCATTTTAGACCTCAAAACTCCCCTAATGGAAAGTTCCTTTTACACATACAAACTAAGAAGGCTAGAATACTTAACAAAGAACCTATCGACCATAAAATGATTATGGAACAAATGGTCACAAGATCCATAATAGGCTCCAAAATTCAAGTGTAGACCAAATTTTGGAGGGTTTTAATCACAGCGACAATAAAGCGTACCACATGTAATCGATGCCTCATAATTTCAAGCTATGCTTCAAGCCTCACTTGCATTTTGTTGGTGTGGTTGGAGCAGTTTGGCGATTCATATGGATAGGGATAGTCCATGGACTTCCTAGGCATACTGGAATGGAGTGCACCATAAAGTTATTGTTTGGAGCCCAATAATGTTGCGGATCAATGTTTCAATCGCTTTAGTTGTCACACTAGTGATCTCGTTGTTTTTTCATGTTGTAGGTCAATGTTTCAATGGATTTATTTGTAACACTAGCACTCTTCTTGTTTTGAAAAATAAAGAGCATTGTTAAATAATTTAACTCAATTGTGGTTTAGAACCGTGAAAAAAATAGTGTTGAGGGAGCCCCACACTAAACATGGTGAGTCCAAAATTGTAATTTATTTGTGACAATCAATTTTGTGTCATTTTTTAATAGAATTGAACCAACTATTAGCATTGATGCCATTTTATTTTTAATATCATATATTTCTATGTTTTGGCTCACAAAGAACCCATGCAGTGAAAAAATGAAATATGGGATAGAGATTTTGGGCAGTCTTCATTAATACACCCACAAGTGGTGTCAAATGGTTTTATGCAAACCGATTGGCACACTGTATTCTTGCTATCCCAGAAGACGAAAAAGTGTAGAAAGGGAGACATAATTTGGTAGCCAAAGACACCAACCCAGCATAAATTGAGAGGTCCAACAACACTAGAAAGTGACAGTGATTAGAGCATATGAGATGAAGCAACAGACATAGACAATGGAAGTAGGGAGAACATCAAGAAACTGAATGTAGGTTGTAGTAGTAGAAAATGGAGTAGAGTAGAGAAGAAGAGAGTGATGTCTTATGAACAATTGTTGTGACGCCCATGGGAGTAGAGAAGAGATGGGGTCTTGTGAGTAGGAGGGTGGGATGCCCATAGAGGAAGAGGTGTGGAAGGAGAGAGCACAAAGTAGAGAATAAATTTAGGGAGAAACTTGCAATTCAACATGGACACGAGGATTAGGATCATGCAGTGATATCACAAGTGAGCATGGATGTCTACCTGCAACTAGCTCAGGATGAGCTAGGATTTGTGTTGGGGGCTTGTTGGAGCCCAAGTGTGAACTTGGATTAATTATGAAAGTTAAATGTAAAATTTACATGTGAATGTAAAGGAAATGAAACTTAGATTCCATAAAATGTGGAGGGAAAGGAATTTATAGATATTTTCAATATAATAATAAAATATTCCCCTCCATCTCATGATGTTAGGGTTAGGGATTATGTAGGGGCATTCATTAGGTGTCGAGTTTGTCTATTGGTCTAGTGTGTTGCATAGGGTTTAAGAGAAATATTGTTAAAGGTAGCATAACCTCCTTGTTGCCATGGCAGGGAGGCCTGCATATCATGTAAAGTTTTCTCCTATAATGGAGGATCTAGATTTTGTTTTTATGGTCTTAGGTATAACAATTTTTTTTTCTGTATGATTTATGATAATAGTGTGGGGGTTATTTTTTTCCTTGAGACGGATCGGGAAGCGGATGACGAGTCGCTATGACAAGGAGCTTTAGGGTTTTGCAGCGTGTTGGTGCACCAGAGAAGCGATCTGGAGAATCGAAGTCCAGGGAAGGAGCAGGAGCCCTCATTCAGTTTGGTGAGGATCTGCGTGGGGGGAAACAAGAAAGCGAAGACCAGTTCGAGCGATCAATTTTGAAGGCGGCCATGGAAAGTAACCCGGGGAGGGGAGAGATCCCCTCCTTTAAAAACGTGGTGGTAGGGGAATCCAGTGGTGGAAACAGATCAGAACCACAGACGGACAACGCTAAAGATATTCCGGTCTTGGGCAATCGATGGCAAGAAAAAATGGGGGGAAGGTGTCTTCCAAGGGCCCAGAAACGACCAAGGTATGTGATCCCAAACAATAAGCTGGAAGATTATCGATGCTACATGAAAGACCATGCTTTAATCTGTAAGTTTATAGGCTTTTGGCCCTCTGAGAGGGATTTGGTAAAATGGATTCAATTACGATGGAAACCAAAAGGGCATATTGATCTGAAACTGGGAGCAAAGGGTTTCTTTACTGTCATCTTTGTGAATCTAGAAGATAAGGAAAGAATCTTCGAAGAGGGACCATATTTTATGAATAATGTGGGGTTATTCATGAGACATTGGGAGGAGAGGTACAACCAGGATGCAGAAAAACTGCTTGCTGCTCCTGTATGGGTTTGTTTGTTTGGATTACCATCAGAGTTTTGGAACCTTGAGATTCTAGAAGGAATCAGAAACTCAATAGGGGCTTTTGTCAAAGTTGCAGAATCAACCAAAAGGGGAAAATTTACATCCTACACAAGGATCTGCGTATATATGAATATAGCAAAACCTTTGCCTGAATTTGTGGAAGTGGAGTATCATGATGAAATTTGGCAGCAACCATTAGATTACGAGCACATACCCTTTCAATGTCGTAAATGCCACAAATATGGACACCTGTACAGAGAATTCCCTTAGAACAGGGAAGGAGAGCTTAAAAGAATAATAGAAGAAGAGCAAAGGAAAACAACGGCAACTGAGATAGAAGAGAGGGGTTTTAAGGAAGTCCACAGGAGACAGAAACTGTGGATCGAGGGACAAAAAGAGCAAACAAAAGGAAAAAACATCCCAGTGGAAAATCAAAACAAATTCCAAGCCCTCCAAGACGAGGAAGAGGAGATAAAAGAAGGTAAACAGGAAGACCCGGTTATGGAAACTGTCCTGATGGAAATCATAGCGGATACCCTAGGCAAATTCAACAGCCAAACGAAAGAAACTGAAGTTGAAATGGGTGATCACCAGGATAAAACAGAAGAGAAACCTACACAAGGGTCAGACAAGCAGAAAGAGAACGGGATGGAAGAAGAGCGGATAATGAAAAAACTATTGCAAGAATGGAGGCATTTAGATGAGAGATTCATTCCTGAAATCCAAAAATAGCAATACAAAGAGGCCTATCAAAAATTTAAGGAGAAGAAAGGGGGATTGATGGAGATCGGACCGGAACAATCAGAAGCGTCAGGGTCTTAGACCGTAGGATTGGACGGACATGGCAAAGGAGGAAGGAAAAGAGGGAGGAAACCCATGAATGAGACAATCCAAGCAGTAGGGGAAACTCTTGTCAATTCCGGAAAAGTAATACCTCTGTCTGAGGTATTTCACCCCCCTCCTAAAAAGTTTTAAATGATTATCACGAGCTGGAACATAAGGGGACTTAACAGTAAAGGAAAACAGAGGTACCTGAAGGAGAGGCTGAAGAGAGATAAACTGAGTATAATGTTGATTCAAGAAACTAAAATGAATCAACAGCAGATACAGGAAATCTTGGACAAATCTAAATCAAAATTTGAAGTCATGGCCCAGGACGCGGAGGGGTCAGCTGGTGGTTTAGCGATTCTATGGAATTCAGAGGAGGTCATTCTCGAAAATTGGATTAGCCTTCCCAGAATCCTTTCTGGAGTGTGTAGGATAGTAGGAACGACGGAAAGAATCCTCATTTCCAGAGTGTATGGCCCTCACCTTCCCAGGGGCCGAAAAGAGTTTATGAGGAATATTCAGGCAGTAAGAAAATTAATCCCGGACGATTTATGGATAATAGGCGGAGATTTCAATTTGATCCGGGATTTAGGAGAGAAACGAGGAGGCATCAGGAGTCAGGATCCAAGTATGGACAATTTCAATGAACTCATAACAAATCTAAGACTAGTAGACACTCCAACAACAAATGGTGTGTTCACCTGGAATAACAGGAGGAGTGGAAGGAATCAGATTGCATCAAAGCTGGATAGATTCCTCCTATCTGAGCAAGTTCTGAATAGGGATGTTTTCATAGAGGCCAAAATCCTCCCAGGCTTAGGATCTGATCATTGGCCGATATGTTTAGAAATTGACATTAAAAAAATCAAAAGCAAGAAACCTTTCCGTTTTGAGTCCTTTTGGCTCAGAAATCCGGATTTTCTCAATAAAATAGAAGAATGGTGGATCCAAAGTCAATTCAGAGGACAATGCAAAATGCATACTTTCCAATTAAGGCTTAAGGAAATAAAAAACAAAATTAGAAAATGGAACAAGGAGGAATTTGGGAATATCTTTGAGGACAAACAGAAACTTGAAAAGGCAATGGAGGAGGTACAACAGCAAATTATCTTGGAGGGAAGAGATGAAGAAAGGAGTAAGGAGGAGAGCAGTTTAATAATCCAGATGGAGGAAAGGAGAAAACAGGAGGAGATCCTATGGAGACAGAAGTCAAGAATAAATTGGCTACGGGAAGGAGAGAGGAATACTAAATTCTTTCATCAAGCAATGATTCAACACAGGCAGCGGAACTGGATCTTCTCAATCAAAAATGAAGCAGGAGAGAGAGTAATAGATCAAGATGGAATAGAGCAAGTCCTAGTTGATTACCATAAGGGGATCCTCACCGAAACCCAGGATGACAGAGGGGAAGCAATAAATCAAATTTGTAAGGAAATCCCAAAAATGATCACAGATGAGCAGAACAAAGGCCTCATGCGCGCATCAACACTAGCAGAAGATGAAGAGGTGATTATGAACATGAAAAAAGGAAAAGCACTGGGTCCGGATGGCTTTACGGCCGAATTTTATCAAGCTGGATGGAAGTTTCTAGGACAAGACATCCTAGAAGTTGTTGAAGAATCTCGGATAAAGCACAGAATGTGGTCAGGTATTAATTCCACCTTTTTAACTTTGATTCCTAAAACTAATAATTCTGAGGAAGCTCAAGGATTCCGACCTATTGCCCTGTGCAACGTTATTTATAAAATAATTGCTACACTGGTGGCAAAAAGATTGAAACCGCTCCTCCCAAGCATCATCTCCCCTAAACAAACGGGTTTTGTTGAAGGAAGGAAAATACTAGATGGTTTAGTGGTGGCCCAAGAGATGATTCATTCCCTCAATCAACACAAGCGGAAAGGAATGATGATTAAATTGGATCTCTCAAAGGCGTATGATCGCCTGAATTGGAGGTATCTCTGTGCGGTGATGGAAGCATACGGTTTTGAAAAGCGCTGGATTGAATGGGTATTCAGTATGGTCTCCACCCCCATTTTCTCAATTTTGGTCAATGGTACTCCAACAAAGCCCTTTAATGCCTCTAGGGGTATAAGGCAAGGTGATCCATTATCACCCTTTCTCTTTATTCTAGCAGCAGATGGTCTCGGGAGAATCATAAAAAGAGAATCTAGGAGAAATAAGCTCAGAGGCCTAAAGCTTTGGGGAAACAATTTAGTTATCACACTTCAACAATTTGTTGATGATATAATGTTATTCGGAGAAGTCAGCCTCAGGGAAGTCAGGATAATCAAGGAAGTTTTGGAGGTTTTTTCGGAAGCTTATGGCATGGAGATCAATAAGGAGAAATCGTGCACTTTCATTTTTAACACCCCGGAGGCAATAAAGGCCCACCTCACCAAAACCTTGGGATTCAAACAAGGAGAACTACCTACTAAGTATCTAGGTAATCAACTGGACATACATCCATCGCGCATGAAGAATTGGCAGGAGGTTATTGACAAAATAAAAAGGAGGTTATTAAGCTGGTCGTTCAGATCTCTGAACATCGCCAGCCGCATAGTCCTTCTAAAGGCCGTTCTCCAATCAATTCCAGTGTATACCCTATCTATAAGAGCAGCCTCGAAAGGCGTTTGTGCAAAACTAAGGGAGATTTTTGGAAAGTTTATCTGGGGAGGACCAACTCAACAAAGAAAATGGGCCCTCGTTTCTTGGGCAAATCTGATCCAAAGGAAGGAAGAAGGAGGTTTGGGGGTGAGGGATCCTGAAATTCTAAATAAAGTTCTAGGGGCTAAATTATGGCGGAGATGGCTGCAAGGAGGGACAGATGTATGGAAGAAAATTTGGGAATACAAATATAATATGCCGGAACAAACAGATGAAAAATTGAGAATCGAAAACACCCCAAAAGGATCATCAATTTGGAATTTGGCGAGCCAGAACAGAGAATTGATAAACTAGTATGCGTTCTGGGAGATCCGGGGGGGAGAGAAAGCAAAATTTTGGGAAGATGGATGGCAGCAAAAAAGAAAGATGAATGAATTACAAACCCTTCAAGATCTTCAACAGAGAGCACAGAGGATAGGGATGGATAATGTAAAGGACTATTGGGTGGAAGAAGAAAACAGAGAAATATGGAGAAAATGGAAAAAACCAGGAGAATGGACTGAAAATATAAATAGGGAGATAGAGGAAAGTTACCTTAGAGAAATGGATCTTAGGAAAATATGAAACAGGACTGGGGAGGACATCCTAAGATGGGGCAAAACAATGAGAGGGTCTTTCACAGTAAAGGAAGCCTACTTCCTGACAACAAGGCAGAATCAGGATGAAGAAGATCAAGACTGGAAGAAGATTTGGGAAGGAAAATGGTGGCCAAAAGTCACAATCTTTGCCTGGTTGGTTAGCAAAGGAAAGATTTTAACCTGGGATAAAATCATAAAGAGGGGTTTTCAAGGCCCGTCAAGATGCAGCCTCTATAACAGGGAAGCAAAAAATCAAGAACACCTTCTAAATAAGTGTCCTTTCGCAGAAAAAAAGCATATGGGAGAAGATCAGATTTCTATTTGGTAGAACAATGAGAGACCAGACTAATATTCGCAAGACCATAGGTCAATGGGGAACAGGGTAATTCCACAGTAATGTGGTCAGAAGAATATGGAGTCTAGCGGTTGGCTTTATGATCTGGTTCATATGGAAGGAGCGCAATAAAAGAATATTCAGGGGGAAAAACAGTAGGCCAGAAAAGGTTTGGGAAGAGATAAGTAAAGAAATCAGGGAAACTGTGCTTTCAGATAGATGGGATGAGGAAGATTGGAAGATAGACCAACATGAAGGTAGAATAGCCTCATTGCTAAACTTAGAATTCAGTTTGATCTACCCAAGAAAAGAGAGGCAAAGCAACCCACAGGCTCAAAGTCCCAATCATTTTAGCTACCCCGGGATTCACTCCATCAAATTGAACTTCGATGGAGCTTCGAAGGGTAATCCAGGCCCGACAGGTCTTGGAGGTATCTTCCGGGATGGAAAAGGAAAAACCAGATGGGTTTTTGCTGAATGGTTAGGAGAGATGATGAACAACGAAGCTGAACTTTGGGCTGTTCACGAAGGCCTGAGGATAGCTGTTTGAAATAGGTACCTGAACCTGGAAATTGAAGGGGATTCGCAAATCATGATTGAGATGTTGCGAAAACTCAAGGATGGGCAGAGGTGGGATAAAGTCACTAAAAGTTGGAGGACAGTAGCTATCATCAAAGACATTGAGGAACTGTTAAACAAGATTGATTACAAGACCATCAATCATGTCCGACGAGATGGAAACAAGGCGGCAGATTTCCTAGCAAATTGGAGTAGCAAGGAAGCATGCAGTAAATTGGATAGAAGTTGGACATCCCTAGAGAGAGATCACAGCTGGGACGGCCTCAAAATAATTTTAAACCATGATCATGATGAAGCAACAAAGGATACTACAGGAGGAAACTGAACGCCCGATCGGGCTGGATGAGTTGGCAAGGAAGGAAATTATGAATCAGTGGCGTATGGATCAGGCTGCATCAGGTGAAGATCAAGGCATTATGGCCATAGGCAAGTGGAACGGCCGGCAGAGGAGTGGAGAGGGTCCGGTGACTGATGGAAGGGACGGAAGGTCAGTGAAGGCTTCAGCTCATAATGACATGGGCCTCGGGCTAATCCAATGGCATAAAACAGTAATTGATACCACCATTCTGAGGAGTCGTGAGAGCGTAGGGTGGCGACGGGAACAACGCCGAGAGCAGAGCAATTCACCTCATACCAGGCGCTCAGGACGTTGCTGCAGGTTGAACAGGCCCCGGAGGGAAGAGGGTGGAGGTTATTGCAGCGGGCGAAGGGAGATGGAGGCGGAAGGAAGCGGGAGCGCGAGGAGATGGATGCGCAGCAGTGGCCAAGAAGATCAGAGCAAGCCCGAAGAAGACAGGAAAGGAAAAAAAAAGGTGGAAGATGTAGTGCAGGCGAAAATGTAGGTGTTTGAGATATCGGAAGGCGAGAGTGAGGAACTGGAGAAAGACCAGGAGAATGTTGGGTGGAGAGGCCAATGGAAATACCACCCTGTAGATGAAATCGAAGAAACAAAAGATGTCCTAGGCCAGTCGGCAGGCAGAGGTAGGGGAGGCTCCCGAGGAAGGAAGGGTCGCAGAGGCAGAGGCGGTCGTCGGAGGAAAGACTTGGTGGAGGGGAGAAGCCGACGAGGACGACAATGCAGCCCCAATCTGGAGGAGGCGGCTGAGCCTGCGGGGGGTGATGGGATGAGGCAGACAAGGCAAACTATTGGGAACAGAGTCAGAATAGCTGAGAAGGAGTATAGGGAGAAGTCCAATCCCAAGATCAGGAGAATTATGGAACACTGGGAAGAAGAAGCCATCCAAGCACAATCTGAAGAAGAGATGGAGGATTGGATTGCTCTCATGCCTGACCCTGGTCATACCAGAGGCAGAATGACCCTTTACAAGCAGTCTCTTCACTTGTACTGGGTCATGAAAAGGCTCATGGCTAAAGCCTTGGAACAGGTCGCC
This sequence comes from Pinus taeda, assembly GCA_000404065.3. Classification (NCBI taxonomy): domain Eukaryota; kingdom Viridiplantae; phylum Streptophyta; class Pinopsida; order Pinales; family Pinaceae; genus Pinus; species Pinus taeda. The sequence continues at coordinate 63,099 of APFE031654086.1, forward strand.
ATGGAGATGGCTGAGATGGTCCAGAGTATTCCAAATGTGAAAAAAGAATTGAAGGATATAGTCATAACCCTGCTCATGCAAGAGAAAAGACTGGAGGACCTGCAACAACAGCTTGTGGCAAGTGGAGCGCTGGTGAAGAAGGAGAAAGTTCAGCAAGCTGAACCAGAAAAATAATGATCAAAGGCATGTTCTGTTTTGATATAGGATCTGCTTACTTTACTTTACTTTAGGCATGCAGAAATATGATGTTTTTATAAATAGGAAGCAGTATATAGTTAGAAATAGGGAGAAATACAAAGGGTATAAAACCAGGAAAGAACAGTTTCAAACATTCTATTTTTGGGCTGCCGTGAAGAATTATCGGTGGTCAATAAACCCGGTTTCCCTCCGGGGTGGGGTGAGACCACCATGACTTTGTAATGTTTTTTTGTGTTAATAGAAACCGGAACTACCCAACTTACAAAAAAAAAAAAAGAAAAGAAAAGAAGATAATAGTGTGTATTACAATGCAATTTTCTTGTTTCATTTTCTTAGGCGTGTATTTTTCTAAGTTAAAATTTCTACAGTTGTTTGTGTAGAATTTTCTTTTTGGTGGCCCTCCTAGCCAAGAAGGTCCCCAACATATCATAAGCATAACTAGATGGTCCATGGTGGAATAAATAGCTACCAGAATTGACCTAGCCTTTAGACATTATTCATGTTGTTCTAATCATATTCTATTCTCATTTTCTAAAATAATTCTATATTACTTGACTAGGTTTATATGATAACGATTTTATAATTATAAGGGTTGTTTTCTATCCTTGCTTCTAAAAATAAGAACAATGAGGTTGTGAGTTCATGGTTTAGATAAACCCTACTTGTTTGCAACACTTAAAATTTTCTAAATATGATGGATGAGGACATGCTTGTTTGAAACATTACTATACACACACACACACACGAACTTGGATTCCTATGTTGTTCTAACCATATGTTATTCTCATTTTCTAAAATAATTCTATATTACTTGAATAGGTTTATATGATAGCTATTTTATAATTATAAGGGTTGTTTTCTATCCTTGCTTCTAAAAATAAGAACAATGAGGTTGTGAGTTCATGGTTTAGAGAAATCCTACTTGTTTGCAACACTTAAAAGTTTCTAAATATGATGGATAAAGACATGCTTCTTTGAAACATTACCACACACACACACACACACACACACACACACACACACACACACACTTGGATTCCTAAACATGACATTATAAATATAACTTCCCTCAACAAATGATTTTTGAACTCAACCTCCTTATTAGTAGACATCAACCTTTAGAAATATTTCTCCTCCACAGGGTTCAACCTTCTTAGTAGAGAGTGATGTTAGACCTTGAAACAGACTTGAAACTCACCTTCAAACACACCAATATTTATCCCTCAAATAGGCTTGAGTTTGAACTTCTTTGTACAAGAAATTTGATCCTAAAATTTGGCCTCAATAGGGATAGGTCAATGTTCTTAGGATAGGCTTAAAATTCAGCCTTCCACACTAGAAATTTCCCCTCTACACAGATCTAAAATTTGACCTTCAAAGGGAACATAATTCAACTCTTAAGAACATCTTTGCAATTAGCCTTATAATCATTGTTAGAAACCTTCAAAATTTGTTCCAAAATTCCTTCCAAAATAAGAAAAAAAACCTTCCAAAACAAACCAAAATCCCTTAAAATGTGCCAAAGCCCTTCCCAAAAATTCTCTCCAAATCAGCTCTTGTTCACTTTTGGTTCATGAGGTATTAACCTCGCAACTATTTATTTTCTTCTCTTATCTGAATAGATCTAAACTTCGTTGAGTGACTGCCTTGAAATGCTCCATATAGGGACTATTTATAGTGCATTCAGGGTCTAGAATAGGTTGACTTGTCCACTAGGTAGGCTAACTTGTCCACTAGTTGGATTGGCTTGTGCACTTGGATGAATGAATAGTGAATATTTGAAAAATGATTTCTCTTAAAGCGTGAGGAGTTAGAGGGAGTACCATATGCTATTGGAAAGGTATCAAAATAATATTTCCAACCATATATGTTATGGTTCCATTTGAGCTATATAAATGGAGTAAAAATGAATTTAAAGATAGAGTATCCAAATGTGGCATCAAAAATCCAAAAAACAATATTTCTAATTATGTTATTGAATATGTAACTTTGTTTTTGATTTGGACAACCCTTGACATCAATGGAAATTTATTTCAATAATATTCCCCTTTTTCATTGATGGAAAGAATCATACTCCCCTTATGATCATGCTACCCTTGTCTTTGTGATTCTTGATTCCCCTCCCCCCCTTTGACATTAATGGCTTAGGGTAGCTCCCCATGAAATTTTATCCGCCCTTTCCTTTGTTAAAGATTGTGCAAATAAATTTTTAGAAAAAAGTACTATTTTTTGTCTAAGATATTGAAATGTCTCTTTGGGAAGTGGTTTCTTGAAGATGTATGCAATATATTCATTCATCTGAACATACTCCAACTTGATATTATTTTCAATGAGTTTCTCTCTTAGAAAGTGAAACATGATAGAAATATGCTTGGTCTTGGAATGCATCATTAGATTCTTGGAGATGTTTATTGCATTGGTGTTGTCACAAAGTATCAAAATAGGCTCATCATATTTTGCTTGTATGTCTTACAAGGTTTTCTTCATCTAGAGGACATGAGTACAACATGTGCTAATACAATATATTTTGATTTTGCTGTAGACAAGGATACTACAGATTACTTCTTTCTTAAGTAGAAGGATACTCCACTTGTACTTCTTCTATAATCTATACTTCCTACCCAATTTACATCTGAGTAAGCTACCAATGTCAATTAATTTCCTTTCAAATAACACAACTGAAATTCTATTGTTCCTTTGAGATATTTGAAGATGTTTTTCACTACTAGAGCATGAGTTACATTCGGTGTTGCTTGAAATCTTGCAACATGTCCAAATTATTGCAATACATTTGGTATTAAAGTTATCACATAAATTAGGCTAACAATCATTGATATATAGTCCTATTGATCTTGCAACATGTCCAAATTATTGCAATACATTTGGTATTAAAGTTATCACATAAATTAGGCTAACAATCATTGATATATAGTCCTATTGATCCACTTCCTTGGATTCACCTTCTTTGCTCAACTTTCACCCAGTGACCATAAGAGTGCTCACAAGTTTGCAATATTCCATTTTGAAATTCAACATTTCTTTGATGTACTTGGTTTAAGAGATGAAAATTCCACCATCTAGCTGAGATCAACTCCCAAAGAAAAGACATTTCAAGTTCATTCTATATATCTTTTGTAAATTTTTGACTTAATCTATCATCGTGACTTCCAAAGATGATTTCATCAACTTATACTTTAGTATTAATCATATTGTCTTCTTCCTTTATGTAGAGATTAATATTTTCATTTCCCTTTCTGAATCCTTGTCGCTACAAATACCTACCCAATCTTGAGTATAAGACAATGTGCGAAACATACCATCTCATCGAGAAAAAATAGACAAGCTTGGTCAACAATGAATATACATAAAAAACTTTATACATGTTCCCCAAGTACAACATGTGTAGTGTGTGCGAATACGACCCAAAAGTGTCATTTTGAAACAATAAATATGTTACAATCATGAAATGCAAATATGTTTTAATAAGTGAAATGGTACTTAAAAACATTCAATAACACTTAACACATATAGAGAAAAATGAAACAACACATCCAAATTGGATCATTATATTGTTTCTCATCCATCTCGATGCATTTGGAGTGGAAAAAGTGGAGGAATCAGCTCACGGGACCGTTTTTATCGGTGGGATCCAATTTCGCGAAATAGGGTCCGAAACCTTATAGGAGAATTTTGAGGCATCAAAAGATGTTTTTAGGCATTAAAATACATTTTCATGCTATTGTATACACAAATATATTTCCAATTATGCAAAAATCACTTCAATCGGAGTCCATATGCAAAAGTTATGCCATTAAGAAGTTGACCTTCTTGTTTTCACACCTGTAGTTCATGAGGATACTATGTCAACCCCCATTATTAATGGAAAAGGGGCTATCCATGTGTTTTTGATGTAAAATACTAAAATTTTCTATTTTGCAACTCTAGTTAAGAGTTGATGTAGTCAAACTCAACCACTAGTACACTATCAGGCTGTGTTATAACTGGGCCACTAGGAGGAAGAGGCATACCATTCTTTCGAGAGAATTTTTGTTCCATAGTTGAGTAAATATAGCCAAGAGAGATAGGAGGTAGAGCACACAGAGAGGATCTATGCACTGTAGTGGCCCATGAACTACAAACATTACTTCTTTGTATCTGCAACCGTATTTCCAAATAGACATTACTTTGTATCTGCAACCATATTTCCAGACAGAGAGAGAGTGAAGCGACCTCACCTTCTATTTGGGTTTTCTCCCGAAGGAATTTCCCAGAGAGCATATCTTGTGTATTATGTTTGTGTGAGCTTATTTTCCCATTCTCTACTTTTATTCTCAATTCACTTTTACATGCATGCACTAATTACAGTTAATTTTAGAAATCTAGAAATTAAATAAAACTGTAATAGTGTAGAATCTCATATTTTTAATATAATATGATCAGATCACTAGGAGGAAGAGGCATACCATTCTTTCGAGAGAATTTTTGTTCCATAGTTGAGTAAATATAGCCAAGAGAGATAGGAGGTATAGCCCACAGAGAGGATATGCACTATAGTAGCCCACAAACTACAAACATTAATTCTTTGTATCTACAACCATATTTCCAAACAAACATTACTTCTTTGTATCTGCAACCATATTTCCAAACAAACATTACTTTTTTGTATCTGCAGCCATATTTCCAGACAGAGAGAGAGTGAAGCAACCTCACCTTCCAGTCAAACAAACATTACTTTTTTGTATCTGCAACCATATTTCCAGACAGAGAGAGAGTGAAGCAACCTCACCTTCCAGTTGGGTTTTCTCCAGAAAGGATTTCCCAAAGAGCATATCTTATGTATTATGTTTGTGTGAGCTTATTTTTTCATTCTCTACTTTCATTCTTGATTCAATTTTACATGGATGCACCAATTACAGTTAATTTTACAAATCTAGAAATTAAATAAAACTGTAATAGTGTAGAATCTCATATTTTTAATATAATATTATCAGATTTGATGCAGAATCTCATATTTTTAATATAATATTATCAGATTTGATGCACTGTCTAGTGGAATATCCACAATAGTTTACAGGCAATTTAGTATAGGAGTGGATTTATTTGGGTGTTTTGTGGAGATTGTAGGGATCTAGATCAGTGAGGCTGAAAACCATAAAAGCCTAATCATGGGTGATGAATTTGTAAACGAACCTCGTGATCTTGCAAAGGTGAGGTTTTCATAGTTCAAAGAATAAGTCGTAGACATAAACCATAATTTAAACCTCCTCATGGTGGACCTGGGAAATAAGCTGGGGATATTTAGATAAGAAGGGGGTTCAAATGCAAAGGAAAAATCAGAAGGGGGACCATGAGATTGGGAAGATGTAGATAACCAGCTTAAGAAAGAACCAGGAAATCAGAAGGGGGACTACGAGATCGGGAAGATGGAAATAACAAGCCGAAGAAAGAAACCAGAAAAGATAAATCCAGTTAGAGTGTCATGCACCAATCCCTATTTAAATGGAAGAAAAAAAACACAGTGATCGATCAAACGAGAAAGTGAACTGGTACCCATTTTTTTGAGGTAGCAAAAAATCACCCGATTTTGAAAAGTGGTGATGCCAGAATAATTTTCTTTTTGAGCATATTTTTGGAACTTGAAATTTTCTTATGTATTGAACTTTTTTTTTCGATGTTAGTGATTTTCATGTTGATTTTCAAAAGTGCATCATCTTTTTAGAGGGTTGATTTTTGACACTTTAATATTATATTATATATATATATGTAGCAAGATGACACCTATTTTAATGTTAGTGAATTTCATCTTTGATTTTTTGAATAGGGTTGATTTTTGATACTTATTTTTTTATTTTTTATTTTTTTTTATTTTTATGTACAAGTATGAACACCTATTTTAATGTTGTGATTTTCATCTTGATTTTTTTGAAAAGGGTTGATGCAGCATCAACCCCCTTAGAGGGCTTATTTTTTACACTTTAAATTTTCTAATGTATTAAGTGTGAATATTTTTTTAAAATGTTCGTGAAGTGCATAACGAGGCTTGATTTTTGACACTTTAAATTTTCTTTATGTAGGAATACCAACCCCCTTTTTGTTTAGAGGGCTTATTTTTTACACTTTAAATTTTCTAATGTATTTAGTGTGAATATTTATTTTAAATGTTCGTGAAGTGCATAACCCCATTTTTTAGAGGGTTGATTTTTGACACTTTATTTTTTATTTTTATTTATTTATTTATTTTTGTTATGTAGCAAGTATGAACACCTTTTCTAAATTGATTTTGGAAAGGGTTGATGCACCATCAACCCTTTTTGTTTAGAAGGCTTATTTTTTACACTTTAATGTAATAAGTGTGAATATTTTTTTTTAAAATGTTTGTGATTTTCATGTTTGTAATAAAACATAAAAAATTTAAAAAAAATCACCAAAAAAACTCAAATAATAAAAACATATTAATGTATTAAGTGTAATGTATTAATGTGATTTTTTTAATGTCTGTGATTTTTATTTGTAATAAAACATAAAAAAAATTTAAAAAACATCACCAAAAAACTCAAATAATAAAAAACATATATAAAAAAAACTAAAAAATACACCCAAAAAAAATGTAAAAATAAACAAAAATTAAACTTATATTATATATATTATATATATTTATATATATTATATATATATTTATAATATATATTATATATATATAAGAATAAAAATAAATAAAAATATTAAAAAATAAAATATTTCAAAAATCATAAAATTTAAAGAACTTTTTTAATATTAACAAAAAAAAAAAAAAAAAAAAAAATAGAACAACATAATAATAGTTAAAAAAAACCCAAACAAAATTAAAAAAAAAAAAATGAAAAAAAAAAAATTTTAAATTAAAAAACTAAAAAAAAATCATAAAATAAAGTAAAAATAAAATACAACAACATAATAATAAATTAAACAAAGTCTTTCAGTAGAAATCACATGAGAGAAATTTTTGGCCGACGCGTTTCGAACCAACAAGTGTGGTGTGGTTCATCATCAGGACCAGGACCAGATGAAGATGAAGAGGCATAACCATGGCAAAGACTTAAATATAGAGCAATGTAGAGACATAATTCTACCAAAAGAATTTGTTTAATTCATTACACAGTTTGAATACAGAACATAATAATAGTTAAAAAACCTAAACAAAATTATAATTTTTTTTTTTTGAAAAAAAAAAGATATTTAAATTAAAAAACTAAAAAAAATCATAAAAAATACACATCCATAATGATTTATACAACAACATAATAATAGTTAAAAAAAACATAAAAAAAATTATAAAACAAAAAGAAAAAGAAAAATAAATTAATATTTAAATTAAAAACTAAAATAATCATAAAAATTATAAATTAAATTAAAAAGTTATTAAAAAAACCGTTTCAACCAATAAGTGTGGTTCATCGGACCAGGATGAGATGAAGAGGCAAACCATGGCAAAGACTTAAATATAGGCAATGTAGGAACATAATTTCTACCAAAAGACTTGTTTAATTCTTACACAGTTTGTACAGAACCTAATAATGTTAAAAACCAAACAAAATTACCAAAAAAAAAAAAAAAATTGAAAAAAAAAAAGATATTTAAATTAAAAAACTAAAAAAAATCATAAAAAAATACACATTCCTAATGATTTATACAACAACATAATAATAGTTAAAAATAAACATAAAAAATTTTTAAAACAAAAAAAATGAAAAATAAAATTAATATTTAATAAAAACTAAAAATAATCATAAAATATAAAATTAAAATAAAAGAGTAATAAAAAAATGAAAAAAATATACAAAAAAATTTTTAAATAAAAAAATAAAAAAAATATTTAAATTAAAAAACAAAAACAAGTAATCAAAATCAAACAAATAAAAAGAAAAAATAGAAAGATAAGAATAAAAATTTAAAATATATATTTAAAAAAAATAAAAAAAAATTGGCGTGCCACCCATGGGCAAGGGTTGCCCGTGGGCGCAGGCGAGGAGGTGGCACCCCCTATGTAAGGACATGCAGTCCAGATTACTACCACTGTGCGAAGTGCGACGAGTTGAGGCCAAAGCATGAAAAGGAACACGTGAAAAATGCGCGTGGATGGCTTAGCGATGGTTAATTTATAGCGTGGGGACAAGTAGGCATCACCCATCGGTTGACCTCATGTGAAAAGCAATTCAGGCGAAGGATTGTTGGCCGACCAACAAAGATAGGTGAATTGGCAAGGAAGTGAGGGTGTCGGTTCATGCGGTGGACGAGTCGGCCGGGTAGCTCGACTCGCCCAACCGCCCATATAAATATAACAAGCATTGGAGCGTTTGGAGGGATAATGAACATCACTCTACATCAAAGAAAGAAGTGCAAAGGTTTTAGACAAGGCCGCAACAAGGCGTAGGTCTATGCACCCGCTTATGGGAAACTCTACATGGAAAGCATGAGTTCTTGGTGAAGAGGTGAAGGCATGGGTCGCACGAAGGCGCTCGCCCACCATTCGGAAGGAAACACGGGTGAAGCCTTGGGTGAAGGCACCCGTCGTGCAAAGGTAAATGTAGGTTCGGTTGATACTTCAGTTGAAGTCTTGGGTGGCAAGGTGCATGAGAGCGCCTGCCTACTGGTTGGAGAGTTGGGTGGAGAGTGCGGTGAGGTACTCGCCCAATGATTGTAGGTGCGGGTGGAGGGTGCACAAAGGTGCCCACCTGCCAGGTGAACGAAGTGTTGCTGGGTGACACGGCACAAAGTTTAATTGAGGAGTTTTGGTTGGTGTTCCGTGTGAGGGCACGCTTGCCCAACTCAGGCAAGGTAACTCGTGTGTTGAAACGGTGAGGCTACATGAAGTTGTTGCCGGTTGTAAATTTGGCTAAGTATGAAACTTGGTGTTTCCCAAGTATACTTGTAAATTTGTAAAAGTTGTATAATATATTGAAATTGGGCAGATTCATTGTTCAGGGAGTTTCCCCTCCCTCTATACTGTGCAATTGTGTTCTTCATGTATAATTGCTGTGGATAATGAATGTGTATGGGTGTTCATTAGTATAAAGGAATAATAATAATACTTGGTGAAGAAAAATAAGCTAAGTATCGAATGTTAAGGCATAGTCCATGAACATAAGTATTGGTGAAAAGAAAGTATTCGGTGGTGCCACACTTCGTTATAAGTGGTTGAAAGACTACCACAAGTGTAGGGGCGTGAGAGTTGGTATCAGAGCTAGACTGAAGACTTGGAAAAATATTTTGCAGGAAGCTGGTGTTGGTGATACATCCTTGACAGTTGATGTTTGAGCAGGGTTGCTCATGACAGTGGAAACAGGTACTTGCAGGTGAAGGAAGCTGATCTCACTGACAAGTGGAATCAAGAGATGGTTCATGTTTTGCAGGAAACTTGGAGAAGGCTGAAAGGAAAAGATGGTGGATGAACCTATGACAGGTGAGTCTAGCCATAATTCAGGTGAAGTCTTCCGGTACAAAGTGTTGGAACAAATGGGTCGATGGGGTTCTAATTGGGTTTTGATGAAGGCTGAGAACATGAAGATTTGGGAAGGTTGTTCGGAACTAAGGAAGGAACTTGAAGAACTCAAAATCCAATGCGGAAGCACGATGGATGGTGAACTCAAGGAACTTGATGAGGAGATCTGACAAAGTGGTCTTGGTCTTCAAGAACTCTTGGATGAAATAGCTCGGTTAAGGAAGAAAAGTGCCATGGTGGAAGCCGAAATCAAGCAAATTGAGGAGGAGATAAAGAAGAAGCTTTTTGGTAAGAAGATTGTTGTAATTGAGCAAGAAGAGCTCGACTACATTGACATGCTGGGAACTCACTATCGTGACAATCCAGAGGATGTTGGAAGCTTAGTTATATGAAGGTAGTCAGTGTACACTAGGTTGGTGCACTTGAGCAGAATGCAATGAAGGACAAGCTTGAAGGGAATCAAGATAAACTAGGATCGAGTTGCTTAGAAGAGCCAAACAAGGAAGTAAAGTACCTTAGGAATGTCAAATTGGAGCACAAGCCAATTAACACTTCTGAGGTTGAGTTCTTGAAGAAGGTTGTTGATGTGAGACACGAGATAAAGATGACAGAAGGAGGTGATGCCTTGAAGCTGAGTTTTGTGCAAGTGACCGTGAAAGGCAAGAGATTTGCAACTTTGGTGGATACGAGGGCTACTCATAGCTTCTTAGGCAGGAAAGCAACAAATTCTTTTGGGAAGAAAGCAAAGATGGAGAGGTAATGGAGTGCTTTCAAAGCAGTCAGCTCTACCATGAAAGCTATTACTAGTGTGATGAAAAACACTCAGGTGAAAGTGGGATCATGGTTTGGAAAGTTGGACTTGAGGATTGTGGACATGGATGATCATTCTATGGTGTTGGGGCAAGATTTCATGAGGCTTGCACAAGCCATACCAATGGTGGACCGAGACATTCTCTTGATCACAGTTGAAGGAAGAACTATGTTGGTTCTAATGAATAGAAGGAGTTGCTTGGGATATAGACTGAGGATGAATTCTATGACTTTGTATCCCAAAGATCCGAATGTGAAACATGAGGATGTGGAGGAAAAAGGACTTGGGAGTATGACTCAAACAACAAAGGAAGGGAAGTTGATTGACTTCGTTGCAAGAGCGAGGAAGGATGAAGTAAGTGGGAGATCAATCTCACGAACCTTGGAGCACTTGACAGAGACATCTTCTACTGATGATCTTCACAATGGAGTCGCAGAAGAAGGGAGTCCGAGTACTACTTCAGAAGCAGTGGTTGGAAAAGATTATGAAGGTAGAGATCTTGCTAGTATAGTGGATTTTTGCAGGTATGCTATGGGTATATGACTTTCAGTTGACAAAGGACAAGCTTAGGGAGCTTGGATGTACATGTGAGGAGATTGAGGTTGTGCACAGAAACTTGAGGACACAACATCAATCTGATACATGGGTGGATGAGAGTCAGGGAGGAAACTTCCTGACCCTCCTTTCTCTATAGACAAACTTGGATATGGGTTGGTGGAGGGACCTTGATTGGAAGGGGCTGCACCACCTTAGTAAGGGGCCTTGAAAGAGGCTTCTTTATGATAGATTATAGACTTGGATGCAGATGGCTAGATGTTGAGATGGAGTCTACTTGAGTGGACATCATGGACAACTAGAGTCTTGGACATCAGGTTGGAGGCATGGAGCATGATAGTTATGTAGGGACATTATATAGGATGTTGTGCAGATGTTGTTTTGACATGGAGTTGTATGAGCCAGTGGAGAGGTTGTACACTCTTGTGCAACAAGACCATGAGTTGACATGTTGCAGATGGGATGGAGATTCCATGGACCTAAGCATGGGATATTGGACAAATTCTTGATGAATTCGAGATGTAGCAGAAGTCAAGAGGAAGACTGATGGGGACATAAGGATGTGCATTCTTGTTGTTTGGACGTATGGTTGGATTAGCTACCCAACTAGTTTGAGTCATGACAGGTACCAGTGTACAAAAAGATGTTGCTATTGGGTCTACATGATGGCAGTGTAGAAAGACATGACAGTATTGGTTCTACATAAGGCGAGACTGCAGGATGAGGATGAGACATGATGAAGATGGTGGTTCTACATATGTTGCAGGGATATTTGCAGTATATGGACAAGTTGATATCATGGATAAGACTGTTCAGATATAAAAATCTTGGTGGCAAGATGGTTACCGGGATGACATATTGTCAAGGATGACAATGACTTTAGGTGGAGGAGGATGTAAGGACCTACGGTTTGGATTACTATCACCGTGTGAAGTGTGACGAGCTGAGGCCAAAGTGTGCGAAGGAACACATGAAAAATGCATGTGGATGGCTTAGCGATGGTTAATTTATAGCGTGGAGACGAGTTAGCATCACCCACGGGCTGACCTCATGTGAAAAGAAATTCGAGCGAAGGATTGTTGGGCAACCAACAAAGATAGGCGAATTGGCAAGGAAGTGAGGGTGTCGGTTCATTCGGTGGATGAGTTGGCTGGGCAGTTCGACTCGCCCAATCACCCATATAAACATAACAAGCATTGGAGCATTTGGAGGGATAACAAAAATTGCTCTACATCGAAGAAAGAAGTGCAAAGGTGTTAGATAAGGCCGCAGCAAGGTGCAGGTCTATGTGCCCGCTTACGGGAAGCTCTACACGGAAGGCACAAGTTCTTGGTGAAGAGGTGAAGGCGTGGGTCGTGGGTTGCACAAAGGTGCTCACCCACCGTTTGGAAGGAAACACGGGTGAAGCCTTGGGTGAAGGCGCCCACCGTGCAGGGGTAAAAGCCAGTTCAGTTGATACTTCGGTTGAAGTCTTGGGTGGCAAGGTGCGCGAGAGCGCCTGCCCGCCGGTTGGAGAGTTGGGTGGAGAGTGCGGTGAGGCTGGCAATCTATGTGAGGGCGCGCCCGCCCAACTCGGGCAAGGTAACTCGTGTGTTGAAACGGTGAGGCTACATGAAGGTGTTGCTAGTTATACATTTGGCTAAGTATGAAACTTGGTGTTTCCCAAGTATACTTGTAAATTCGTAAAAATTGTATAATATATTGAAATTGGGCAGACTCATTGTTTAGGGAGTTGCCCATCCCTTTATATTGTGCAATTGTGTTCTTCATGTATAATTGTTGTGGATAATGAATGTGTAGGGGTGTTCATTAGTATAAACGAATAATAATAATACTTGGTGAAGAAAAATAAGCTAAGTACCGAATGTTAAGGCATAGTTCATGAACATAAGTATTGGTGAAAAGAAAGTGTTCGGTGGTGCTGCACCTCGCTATAAGCAGTTGAAAGACTACCGCAGGTGTAGGGGCATGACACCTTGAATGGGGTTGGCCACGAGCGTAGGCAGGGAGACGACCACCCTTCCATCCCCCAGGCAGGGTTTGTCGTGGGCACATGTGGGGAGGTGGTTGCACGAAGCCCTCCTCCTCGCTCGCGACTGCGACCAACCTAACCCGGGGGGTGGACGAAATATTTTTATTTTTTATTTATTTATTTTTTATTTTAATTTTATTTATTATTTTTAATTTTTTAATTTGATTTTGATTTTGGATTTTTGATTTTCTTTATTTTTATTTATTTTTTAATGTTTTTTCTTCTTTTAATTTTTTTTAATTGTTTTGTATTTTAATTTTTAATTGTTTTGTTCTCATTTTTTTTTCAATTGTTCTTTTTTAATTTGTTTTTTTGTTTTTTTTGTTTTGTTCTTTTTTCTTTTTTTTTTTTTAATTCATTTTTTTAGTTATGTATTTTGTTTTTTTAATTTAAAAAAAAATTGTATTTAAAAAAATTATCCTAAAAAAATGATTTTTGTTTGAAAAAAATATTTAAAAAATTGTCTTTATTTTTATTTGTTTATTTAATTCTTTTTGTTAAATTATGTTTTTTTTTGTTTTTTACTTATTTTAAGTTTTTTATTGTCTAATTGTTTTATATTTATAAGTTAATTTATGTTATTTTTTACATTTTTTTAGTTTTTTTGTCATTTTTTTATAGTTGATTTTTTTTGTCATGTTTTAAGTTTTATTATATATATATATTATATATTATATTATATATTATTATATTATATATATATATATATATAATATATATATATATGATATTTGTTTTTTATTGTTTTTATTTTTTTTCAATTTATTTTTAAATTTGCTTTCTTTTTATTAATTTTGTGTTTTTTTCATTGTTTTTTCTTTCTAATAATATTAAAAAAAATTTTTGTTTTTTTTCAATATCTGAATTTTCATTTTCTTTTGTACTTTTCATTTTTATTTCTTTATACATTTATTTTATTATTTTGGTTTTTATTTCCATTTTTTTCTATAGGGTCTGTGTTGATATTTGATAGTTGATTTTAAATTTTTCGTTATAATGAATCGAGTCTGCCCCCACAATGTATCAATTTCATGGTTTGTTTTTAAGTTTTCATTACAACGGGTTGAGTTCACCTACACCACGTGTCAATTTGATGGTTGATTTATAATTTTTTGTTACAATGTATCAAATTGTCTTAGGCTAAGATTTTAAATTTGCTATATATTTTGCATTTAAAAAATAAATTACTCTTGAGTGTTTATTTTTAAAGTTTTTAGTTATAATTTTTTTTCATAAATGTCGTGCTTGAAATATTTTGAAAACTTGAGATTTTTTTGTAGTCATAATCTTTGGTTTTAATTGCATGGTTGAAAAATTGTCAGGATTTTAATGTTTTTCTGAGTCATGATATCTTATCTTTAATGTTATGGTCGAAAACAATTACAATTTCAAGGTTTTTTAGAGTCAAGATATTTTATCTTTAACAACATGGATGGAAATAGTTGGAATTATCAAAATTCAAGACATTATGTCCGAGAATTGTTGGAATTTTACAGTTTTTCAAAGTCTTGATATTTTCTCTTTAAATCCGTTGCTAAAAAATGTCAGGATTGTAACCTGATTTTTTTTTTGTTATTCCAGAATAAACAGTTTTTTTAAGGGTGTTTTTTCATCCATTTAAAAAAAAATGGTTTTTACTTTCATTTAAAAAAATGTTGAAAATTTACATTGGAAAAAAAGACATTGTTCTGGAATAAACAATTTTCATTTTTGGGTTGTTTTTTCATGTTGTTTTTGGGGTTTTTGGGCTCGAGTACCCATTTTTAGGTATGAGGTAATAGTTCTTGCTTCATCTGTAACTATGTTAAAGTTGATATCAAGGCATACCATGGCGAAACCGACGCTCTGAAGTTAAACCACTAGTTGCAGCAACTAGAAGTTTGTTTCAGTGTCCATCAGATTGAGGAAGGGTAGAAGATCTCATTCACACGACTGAAATTAGAGGGCCATGCAATGACTTGGTGGGGGAGCCACAAAGGAAACTTGGGGTTGTAGGGAGAATCTCCAGTGACTAAGTGGGAGGATTTGAAAACCCTAATTAAGTCACTGCTTTATCCCTTTGGTTATGTGGAAGACCAACGGATTCAGTGGCATTACTTCAAGCAAAAGTTGGGCCAAAGCGTGCAGGAGTAGACCACATAATTCATAAATATGGCTATAATGTCAGGTATCTCTCCAAATAACCTAGATGTACTTATGTATATGGGGGTCTGCACAACGTGAGCAAGTGATTCTCTTCAAGCCCAAAATGGTGGACGAGGCTTGTGTACAGGCATAATACCTAGAGAAGATAGGCCTAAAAAGAGTGCAATCAAGAAAATCTGAGCAAAAGGAGAAAGAAGAGGCTTTTATGGATGGGAAGAAGAAGAAAAAAGGGGGAAAAGATAAAAATATGGCAGCCACAACTCACCAGTGCAAAGATCCTAGCAACCATTACAACCACTGCAACATTGATGGCCATACAGAGGAGAAGTGCTGAAAGGTGCATCTAGAGCTAAACCTGAAGAACAAGAAGAAAGATAATAAGAAGAAGAATCTCATGGCCATTGATTTGAGAAACCAAGCTAAAAGTAGCTTAGACGTGGATGAGAAGAACGTCTCTACATCAGTGTAGAAGGAGGTGAATATGAGTAGCCATCAGTAACGGGAAGATAAAGAATTACCAAACTCTTCCATATAAAGATACAAGACAAGAAGACAAAGGTTGATGCTCTGTTTGACTCAGGATCGGAAGAAAATCTCATTGCAATAGATCTAGTCAAGAAGTTGGGTTTGGAAGTTCACGATCATCCAAACCCATATCCATTGGGATGGGTACATAAGGATGTAGAGATGAAGGTAGAAAAATAGTCTAAAATTAGATTTTCTATCAGTGCTGATTTTATTGATGAAGTAGATATGGATGTGGTTCCCCTTTATGTATGTGGATTCATGTTTGGGAGTCCATACATGTACATGTGATGCAATATTCATGAGGAGAGCTAACTAGTATCGGCTCATCAAGGATGGAAAATCATTCATCATCAACACGCACAAAGGCAAGTCGAAAATTTCACTGGTAAGTGCCAACCAAGCCAAGAAATTGACCATTTCATGAAAGAAGTATGTTTTATTGTTTTTAAGAAAAAATCATTCTGTAGAGGGGTTAATAAGAGGCAAGGCATCCCTAAACGGGTGTACTAAGAAACAAAAACTACAGTTGGAGTTGTTACAAGCATATAGGGACGTGTTATGAGAGCCTAAAGGGCTACCCCCTAAGAGAGAAGTGAAGCAAGAGATCCAACTATTTCCAAACTCCCCATTTCCAAATATTGGGTTGTATAAACAATTTGTTATAGAAGCAAGTGAGGTGAAGAAACAATTGCAGCAACTATTGGAACATGGTGTCATTCGACTGAGTACATCACCATGTGGGTCACCCATCATCATTGTGCTAAAGAAGGATGGGACTTGGTGGATGTGTAAAGATTACAGGGTGTTGAATAAAATCACACTCAAGAACAGATTAGTTGTAGTAAGCAAAGTATTTCACCAAGATGGACTTGAAGTCTGGATATCAAAAGGTTCGAGTCAAAGAATGAATGTAATGCACCAGGTACATTTATGAGATTAATGAATGATGTACTACACCCTTTTATAGATTCATTTGTTATTTTCTGTTTGGATGATATACTGGTATATAGTGCGACCTAGGATGAGCATATTTCAAATTTGACATAGGTGCTAGAAACATTGAAGAAGCATGAGTTGCTAGCAAATCTCAAGAAGTGTGAGTTTGTGCAATAGTCCTTGGTGTATTTGGGATATGTGATTGGCGGAGGATAATTGAAGATAGTTCCTTCCAAGATGGAGGCCATTATGAAATGGTTGGTGTGTACTAATGTTAATGAGGTTAGGAGTTTCATTGGAGAAACACAATACTTGAGGAAATTCATAGCCTTGTTTTCAGTGGTAGCATCACCACTCCACACCATAACAACAAGTGGAAAGAGTTTCTAGGGGGGAAAAGGGCAACATAAGGCTTTCAATGAGTGAAAGAATAAGATCAGTGAAGCACCAGTTTTGGCATTACCAAACTTGCAATGAACCTTTGAAGTGGAGACAGATGCGAGTGGGTAGTCTACGGGAGCTATCTTAATGCAAGGAGGAAGTTCCATTTGCTACCATTACTAAATATTTCATCGAGCAGTTCTTAACTACCCTACTGATGATAAGGAGCTATATGCCATGGTGCAAGCTATGAAGAAGTGGAAGCACTATTTGATGAGAAAGGAGACAATAATCCACATGGATCACCAGTCTTTACAATACCCTCACGCCTAGAATAAGCTACAACAAACGAGACATTACAAGTGGATGGGGTTTTTATAGCAGTTTCATTTGGTGATCAAGTAGAAGAAGGGCATCATAAACAAGTTGGATGATGTTCTTTCAAGTCCACCCACATCAAATATTATAGCTTTGGGGACTCTTATGCACATGGAGCCATTCACCCATGATGCATACAAAGAGGTATATTTAGAAGATGAGGACTTCATGAAGGTGTATCAGTAGTTGCAGAGTCAGAGTCATGTGCATGATGGCAACAAAACCATTGACTACCATCTCCAGGATGGGTTAATATATAGGCTGGATAATCTATGTGTTCCTAAAGGTGAGTGTTTGCAACTGATTAGAGAGGCTCACACCTCCAAGGTTCCAGGGCACTTTGTTGTAGGGAAGACCATGTCTAACTTGAATAGGTATGTGTATTTGTCCAAGATGCAGGAACAAATAGGTAGGTTCATAAGAGGATGCATGCTTTGTTTTACCAGCAAGCATAGCAACATTAAACATGGTCTGTATCATCCCTTACCTGTACCTACTTGTCATTGGGAAATCATTTTCATGGACTTTGTGGGAGGTTTACTGACAATGAGGATGGGACATGACTACTTGTTCATGGTAGTTGTCAAGTTCAACAAGCTGTGTGTTCTGATGCCATGTAAAAAGACCGTCATTGGATAAGAATCAATAAACTTTTTTTTTGGACAGGCCTGGGTACACTTTAGGATACCAAGGAGCATCATTTCAGACAAGGATACAAGATTTCTTAATGCATTTTGAACTACATTGTGGGAGAATATGGACATGAATTTGAAGAGATCTACAACATTCCATCCACAAACAAATGAGTAGATAAAAGTAGTCAACAAGACTTTGGTGCAGTTTTTGAGGGGTTACAACTAGAAGCATCCGAAGATGTGGGATGAAAATTTGGTATATATACAACATTCTTATAATAGAGTGGTCTACACTTCTACATTAAAGTCCATATTTGAAACTTGTTTTGGGTATTTTCCACCTTCACCATTCGATATTGCATATGGGCAATAAGGAGAAGTGAAGGAAAACATTGCAAGAGATGCTTTGAGGGATGAAAAATATATAGAGAAGATCAGGAAGATCCATCTATAGGTATAGGAAACAATGCAAAAGTCATAAGTGAAGTATAAGGCCATACATGATCATCACATAACAAAGAAATCATTTAAG
This sequence comes from Pinus taeda, assembly GCA_000404065.3. NCBI lineage: Eukaryota > Viridiplantae > Streptophyta > Pinopsida > Pinales > Pinaceae > Pinus > Pinus taeda. The sequence goes on from APFE031654086.1 coordinate 81,708, forward strand.
GTGGGAGACAAAGTATGAATATAGTTGAACAAGGAGAGGCTGCAAGGGCTTGGTAAGAAAATCAAGACTCTAAGGTACGGTCCCTTTGAGATACTGGAAAAGGTGGGTGACAATGCCTATCGACTTAGTTTACCACACTATATGCACATTTACTTAGTTGTAAATGTAGAGAATTTGAAACTCTATGAGCCTTCCATGTTAGATCAGGAAGAGGAATAGGTCCTACATTTTGTGGAGAATTTGGCACTAGATAGTCAAATAGAGTTGAAAGAAGATATAGTTTTGCAGAAGAGGTCTAGAACTACAAGAAAATGGCAACAAGACCTTTGGTAGATTGGGTTGAAGGGACAATGGTACATGAGAGAGAAGGTGGAGGAATAATTTCCTCACTTATTTTAGTAAAATATTTTGGGGACCAAAAGCCTCCCAAAATGGGGAGGTGTGATCTAAATTAGATCATTATATTGTTTCTCATCCATATCGATGCATTTGGAGTGGAAAAAGTGGAGGAATCAGCGCACGGGACCATTTTTACCAGTGCGACTCAGTTTGGTGAAACGAGGTTCGAAACCTTCCAAGAGCATTTTGAGGCATCAAATGATGTTTTTTGGGGGTAATAATTTACCGCTTAAGATCAACACCTTTTCATGCTATTCTACATAGATATATTTCCAATGATGCAAGAATCACGTTAATCAGAGACCATGTGCAAAAGTTATGCCACTCAGAAGTCGACCTTCCTGTTTTCACACCTATAGTTCATGAGGATGCCATGTCAGTCCCCATTATTCATGGAAAAGGGGCTATCCACATGTTTTTGATGTAAAAGACGCCAGAAGAGTCTATTTTGTAACTCTATTTAAGATTTTATGTAGTCAAACTTAACCACTAGTAGGCTAGCGGGCAGTGTTATAACCGGGCCACTAGGACGAAGAGGCATACCATTATTCCAAGAGAATTTGTGTTCCATAGTTGAGAAAATATAGCTAGGAGAGAGGAGGTAGAGCACACAAAGAGGATTTGTGCATTGTAGCAGCCCACGAGCCACAAACATTACTTCTTTGTATTTGTAACCATATTGAGTGAAGAGACCTCACCTTCCAGCTAGGTTTTCTCCCGAAAGGGTTTCCCAGAGAGCATAACTTGTGTATTATGTGTGTGTGAGCATATTTTTTCATTCTCTAATTTTCTTGTTGATTAAATTTTACATGCATGCACTAATTACAATTAATTTTATAGATCTAGAAATTAAATAAAACTATAATAGTGTAGAATCTCAAATTTTTAATATAATATTATCAGATATATTGTGACAAACTGTCCAGTAGAATATCCATGGAAATTTACGAGTCAACAGTTGACAACCGAGGTAAAACTTTATACGACAACGAAGTAAGCTCCAAAATTTGAATGTAGTGAAAATTTGGAGGGTGTTGTAGCAACAACAATACTTGGAGACCCATTGGGCGAAATTCAGTTTCTCTATTCGGGAATAGTTTTCAATTAAGGGTTAGACCTTTAAGAAATATTGATTTCCCTGAGTTCCCCCTCTTGACTTGGTTTTATACATAATGTCCCACTTTTATCTACTTGGTTGAACATAGACAAAGATACACTGTATCACAATTGTTTCAATTAGGAAGGGTGATGTGCACGATGAGTTTATGATATTCAGAGTATGAATTTTCAACTCTAGTGTTTCTCTTCTACTGGCAAGCTTGGATAGTACCCCGACATATTCACTTTGGAGCACAAACATTGCTTCACTGCTAGCGAGCCAAGACCGTATCTTGACGAAGTTACTTGCTTCACCTCCATTCATAGGAAGCCTTTCTCTTCCTTCACCCTTTATTTATTTATTTAAAAGGACTGTGCATTGACACTTATTATTTTTCATGAGTGGAAGAGGGATCCCATATTATTGGGAGAAAAGGAGGTTTCCCCTTTAGAGAAGTATTTTAAGACCTATAATATTGGTTTTCTTGCTTTAGATTTTCCCTTTATCCCTTTTCTACTAGTCTATTGGACAAGCGTTCACACACAAGTAGACTTACACCAAGTTGAGTAGTTTTGACACTAGCATAGGCACATATTTAGAATGTTCCCTCAAGGTTCTCCTATTGGATGAATTGTATTTTCCATCTGGACGTAGCTTAACCTATGGATTTTCCCAAAGAAAGGAGGAGAAGAAACACATAGCCAGGCATTGTGGTTGTCACACTCTTCTTTTATCACACTAAAAAGTCCTTTGAGCCATGCACTTTTACACACGGGTCTTACTTATTTACAATGACCAATAAAACATGACACAAAAAATACAAGACACTAACAACTCACGTAGAGAAAGGAAAATAAAAGACAGAAAACAATATGTAGAATAAATGAAACTCATAGCTACTATTGGAAGTAATGTTTTAAATCTTGGCCATTTACATGAAAAGGGTCAATCCTCCTATCTAAATATTTCAACTTGAAAGCATTATGACAGATCTTTTCTTCAAAAACAAGTGGTTCAATCCACAACAACTAGAAATTTGTGTGTTTACCTTTGTCTTAATGAGGTTTATCCCACTTCAGTACTAGGTCACCCATGTCAAAGATTTTTTCCCTTGTCAAATTTTTATCAAATCAATGCTTTACATGGTTTTGATGTACAACAAATCTGTGTTTGGCTTTGATCCTTTCTTCCTTGAGTTTGAGTAAAGTGTTTATCCTGCTATGAACCAATAGGAAAGGTTTTCCCTGTGACTCTTGGAAGAGTTGCAAGGTTGGAAGATACAGGTTCAGGGGAAAGATAAATTCTTTACCGTACACTAGAAAATATGGAGAGGTTCTTCGGGAAGTATTTGGAGTTATACGATTGACCCAAAGTGAATTGGTCAAAGAAGTATGGAAGTTCTTCTATTCAGAGAATCTAGTTTTCTTAATTATGAGGATAATATGTTTATTCATTGATTTAGCTAAGCCATTTCCTAGGGGATAATAGTTAGATGCATTCTTTAAAACAATCCCATTCTTTAATGCAAATGAATACAACTTTAATGACAAAAAGTAAGTCGCATTATCAAAGACAAATGGTGTAGGAACTCCAGAACTAGTTATGGTTTTATGTTGTAAGAAGTGGATGACTTATTGGTCATTTGAGAGGAAATGATTTTGACCACTAGCTAAAATGATATATTGTTGTTAAGATATAACAGTGCTATTTTGATGAGTAAGGGAATATCTCTCTGATAATATCAAGGTCCCACTGTTGGAATGGTTCTTCAACTTCTAGTGGTAGCAGTGGGGTGGATGACCTTTGATTATGACTCACACATTTCTGACAAGCTTGGCACTTGTGGACATAAGCTTAAGAATTCTTAAATAGAGTGGGCCAATAATAATCAACCCTCATAGCTTTATGTGTTGTAGTGTCACTCGCATAGTGGACACCTACCCGTCCATTGTGTAATGTCCATCCTGTAAATCCTTAAGGACCTCTTTGTATCATGTGACTCGAGGCACCTTAGTAGGACACCATTGTGGTGCTTCCAAAAAGGAAATCCATGAACCAATTGGTAATATAGATCTTTTAATCAGATTTCCATTTTTTGCTTGTTCGATAAGTGTGATGACAAGATGCCATGCTCCAGAAATTGTCGTAGATCTACATACCATGGCACCACAAACATGGACTGAGGAACACGATCAATGTTATACATATCTATTTACTGCTTTGATCCTTAAAGGTCTTATTTAGTAGAATCTCTTGCTTCAGCAGCTAGATTACATAGGCCATGACCCTTTATGGCATGAATTGGTTTTAACTCCAGATCATATTCTTGAAGACAGGTCATCCAGTTAGCCCTCTTCTCACCCATCTCTTGCTTCACAAATAATGTTCTTACTATTGGATGAGGTACAAAAAAAATTGTGTGAGCTTTCAATATGTAGGGTTTGAAGTACTTAACTACCTTGCATACTACATACACTTGTTTGTCAATGGCAGGATAGTTTGGTTCTGGCCCTTATAGACTAGTTGTCATAAAAGAAATGGGCCACTCATTTCCTTCACTATCACTATTTTCCATAGTATGGATTGAATAATGTGGGTGCATCAGCAATATCCTTGATCTGAGCAAAGCGTCTTTCTCTTGTTCATCCCCTTTGTATACTGCATCTTTCTTAATCATCCTATCTGAGCATAAGAAAGACAACATGGCCTTCTTATTTAGTAGAAATGAGATCTTTATGCTGGTTTTGACCCTCTCATAATCAATTTTGATTCTACTTTTCAAAATGATGTGCCCTAGCAGGATTCCTTTGGACACACCAAAGACGCTCTTCTTGGGATTAAGAGAAATCCCATACTTTCAACATCACTCAAATATTTCCTTTAGATGATGTGCATGCTCTGATATTTTCTTGGAAAACACAATAAAATCATCTAAATAAACAATTACGCTTTGGCCTATAAGGCCATAGAAGGGGATGCCCATCACTCTTTGAAAGGTTTCACCATCAATTATAAGTCAAAATGGCATCCTCTTGAAAGGAAACGTTCCCCATTTAGTTTAGAAGGTAGTCTTCAATGTTCCACTCTAGCACTTGATTGTAACCTGAAAATCCATCTAGTAGTGAAAACATTTCACACCAAGATACTATCTAGAGTATCTTCTCCATGGATGGCACTGGATAGTTGTCTTTTTTAGAAGCCTAGTTCAGATTCCAAAAATCAATGCATAGACACATTTCACCAGAATTTTTTATAATCAAGTTAAAAACCCACATAGAATGTCTAACTTTAAAGATAATCTGAGCATCCAACAACTTTCTCAATTCCTTCTAAATAAGGGGTTCTAGTGTTGGATGAACTTTCCATAGTTTCTACTCAAACAATTTTTCCCCTTCTTTTATAGGAATAATGTGTTGTATAATAGGAGTGTCATAAGTCTTTAAATCGTCATATGTCCATGCAAACACATATCGGTACTGTTGGAACAGATGGATAAAATTTTTTATTTCTTGTGGAGAACAACAAGTGCTGAGGGTCACATTCTTCAGATCTTGCAGGTTTCCCAGATTGACTTGTTCATATGCAAGCTTCGAACTTTGAGTCTTAGTGTTGATTGGCGCTCTAAAATGACTCTACAGGTCATATAATTTCTCCAGGGACACCATGCCTTTTGGCGTAATGTTTCCTTTCACTACATTGGATGCCTCTTAAAGAGCTTGATCGTGCCCATCCTCCTCTATGGAAAAATCTTTGAATATATAAACATTAGCCATAAAGTGTAGTATCTATTGGTCATCATTGAAAACAAAAAAATTAGTAACATTGTCTAGCATGGATGGTTTGTATATAATTTCAAAATGAAAACCATTTTCAATGGAGACATCTTAGATGCCACTTTTTCTAGTGTATCTACTGCAACATTTCTAATTCTAGGAACATAAACAATATTGAAATGTTTAAAATGATTTATCTAACGACATACCTCATTGGTAGTTTTTAAGATGTGATGAAACAATGTATAGTATCTCGTACTTGAGGAGTGACCACCTTTGAGTCACCAATTACCTTTAGCATCTCTACCCTTAATTCAATAACTTTCTTTAATTGAAGTACAATTACTTCATATTCTACAGAGTTATTGGTGCACTTGAACTCCATATGACATGAAAGGATATGCTTCTTATTATGTGGGTCTATAAGTACACAATCAACTCCAGAATTGTCTTGCATCTTAGAACCATCAAAATAAAGAGTCCAAAAGTTATTATCTACTAAGGTACTTCCTTTATCATTATTACTCATAATACTATGTACATCTATATTACATGATTCATTTTCACTAGTTGGAGAGCAAAGAAGGAGATCCAACTATGTATTTGGTGCAATGAGTGATGGTTGTGCTTGATAACATCCAAGGTCATTTTCAAGGAAACAATTCCCAAAGATTATATTAGCGAGAGAAATAGGCTCATTGTGACCCTCAAATGGTGTCACGATGTGTTTCATATATGGTTCACTTTTCACCCGAATCTAATTATGCTTTCCCCTTTATGGAATCCATAGATGTGATCAATTTGTCGCAAAGTACCCTTGTAATTGTCTAGACTAGTCTTTGCTAAGGAGTAAACCATAGGCTTTTGGTATGTCCATAATTACAATATTTATACATTGATGAACTCGATCATATTTTGAGAATTTGAAAAGCACATTCTTAAGTTCACCAATATCTTGTACAAGAGATATGTCCAATTAAATAATTTGTGCATCAATTTTGTCCCATTTAGCATTTATTTTCTTTGCAACTGATAATGGCATTACATTTACAGATGCACCAGAATCTACTAAACAATTATGGAAATTATAATTAAAAATTTCAAAATTCAATAAAAACAAAGGGAAAAGAGTATTTTCTTCAAAAGTTATAACATTAACTACAAATTCAAGGGGACCAAAAGACTTACTAGAATCCTTTTGAGGGGAAGAAGCTTTACCACATGGAAAAGGATGTGAAAAGGCTTGGAGCAACAATTCACGGTGGCTTGTTATATTTGTGAGCTCATAGATGGAAATATTTGTGCGCGCTCTTTTCAAATCTTCCATGATCTTATAGTCAATTGTTTCACCTTTAGTAGGCTATGATGAAGTGCCTGGAGGAGTAGCTTTATGTTGAAGAATCTAGGGAAATGTAGGTTAATAAGATTCTTCTTTCCATGATAACTATTTGTGAGCTGTTTTAATTTTTTCTTATTAGCACAATCTTTAATATTAGTGTGTGTATTCTTTAGTTCATCAAATAGATACCAAAACAAAGAGACAAGAACATAAGATGTTGGCCTTCTTCTAGGGCCAAAACCTCTCACTCTTTGAGAGGAAAGCCTGCACAAAATTATTCTTATATATATTCCAATTGAAGAATACCAAGACCATGACCTTTGACCTATTAGTCCACTCCAAGACCAAGACACCAATCCTCTTCTTTGTCACTGTTGAGATCATCATCATCATTGTTGCTTCACTGAGGTCATTATCAATACACCATCACTGAGATATTCATAATAACAATGAGATCATTACTACTGCACCATAGCTCTATATTCCCTTAGATCATTTTTGCATTCTCACTGAGATCATCATCATGTCAACGAGGTCTCTATATTGAGACATGTATGTACATACATATGAAAGTTACATTATCTTGTCTTCATCAAGATTATGTCCGAGACCATGGTTGCCACTGTGTCAAGATTATGTCTGTGTTTGGTATGCTGAGAGTGTATAATAGTGAGGTGACAATCATGCCAAGACTATGCCTATGTCTAGAGAGTAATGCCGAGTGTGTAGGACTGAGAGTTCCTTGCACCATTATCTTCATCACCAATTATGATGAGACTATTTATATCGAGATAGTGATCATGATGAATACTCTCCTCATCTGAGATTTTGAGCCACTGCACTCATCCAAAAATACTATCCCACTGTACTTATTCGAGATGTCTATACCCCTGTACTTGTTCGATATTTCTGAGCTTCTTGTACCCATGAGAAATTACAGAGAGTCTGAGTTTTCCTGTGTTTTTTGTGGTGACCTTAGATGGGTATTTATAGTGGTTTGACCCATATATTCAGTAGACATGATAGTCAACTATTGTGTCTCTTTTCTTGAGCTGACATGACTAGTTTTTATGTCATTTTGTTGGACGAATTCTTCAAGAGGATTGTGCTTGTCTTTGGAGGGCTTATCTAGACACTAGGTTGACTCATATACATTTGATATATGCCCAATAAGGGTTCTTCAATATTTTATTAGACTCTTTGACTTTCCTATAACACTTAAACACATGCTAGACCTATGCAATGAGCAAGAAACTCATTTTTACAATTTACAAAAATAATATTTCTTTTCTTTTACAAGTACAAATATCAAAATTACATTTATGAATAACGAACCTAGTTACACTTTCTTCAACACTTTATTCAACACTTCTATGGTAGTAGAATTAGTTTTGTTGCGAGAGGAAGTGTTCTTTGATGTACTTACATCTCTAGACTTGTTCTGTGCGTTTTGAGCAGGATTGGCTAGTGGTGAGATTCTTCTCAAGAACTGCTTTTTCAATTTTTGTCTCATCACCTCTTGATAAAAAAATGGGCCCTTTACTCAAATTGTATCAAACACTCTTATTTAGGGGAGGGGATTTGACTTGCAGTGGTTATTTAACATGCTTATTATAAGCATTGTAAATACAATGGAACAAATTTATTGCATGTCCAACACTTTTTCTTTCTTCAGCCATCACGAGTTATTCTGATTTTTATGTCTGTTCCATATGCTCATCTACTAATAGAGTATTGACAATGGCATGTCCAACACTTTTTCTTTCTTCATCCATCACGAGTTCTTCTAATTTTTCTATCTGTTTCATATGCTTATCTACTAATAGAGTTTTGAAAATGTGGGCGACCATGACATTCATGTTGTGGTTCCATTGAGGGAATGTCTTTTTCGAGTGATATTCCTGATGAAATGAACAATAATTATCCATGCCAATACTTTCTACATTCAATGCAAAATTTGAGCTCTGTGCAGACTTGGCGAGCTAATTACTACTATTATTATTGTTACTCCTTCAAAAATGGAAGGAATCGTGAGGATTTCTATTTGTGGAATCCTCACTTGACTTTTTCTTTAGTTTATAAATTTCATTGGTGAGCATCTTGACCATCTTGGTCAAGCTTTCGATGTCTGAGGATTCCTTCTCTTTAGTCTTACTAGAAGAAGGTTGTGACTTCCTCCTAGTCTCTTTAGTCAGAAAGAATAACTGTATCATGTTCCTATCCTTCGTTAAGAGGTGGAAGTTGTTCTTGAAGTTTGATATCATATGCAAATTCTGCCAACTCTTCAAGGGTGGAAAATACCAAATCTTCCAATCTAGAAACTAAGATACTGGTACCAATTGTCTTTATCTTCTTCAGAAAACGTGGAAGATTCAACACTCTAGGATTTAATTTGATAGCCTTCCCGAACCGATGGGTTATAGGTCGAATTTCCAAATCTACTCATAAGTAACTTTGCAAGTTGGTTTTGAGCCAGGCTGAGAAGATCCTCCTCCTTTAGGAAATGGAGTGGTTCTGGAAATGTTTCTACCTTAACTGGAAGAGGAATGATTTGGGGTGATCAACCATAAAAAATTAGCAACCCTCCTTCTGGCACCAAAATGTTGACGGTGCTGGATACCACCAACATATAGGGGATATCCCCGATATAAGGTCCCAACTAGACCTCACACCATTTGGTGTAAGAGTCCCATCCAAAATATAGCCCTGCTACCATTTTAATTAAATATGTACCTTTGATTTAGTTGTTATCAAGAGAGAGAAGCACGGAAATGCTCTTCTGAATGAGCAAGCATGCGTTCCTTGTGAATATCTGATTGCAGATGTATCTAGGTTCTTTCATTGTGGAGGGAAGATAAAGTGAGACTCTAAGAGAGAAGTAGTAGTACTACCCTAACGAAGACACACACAGGAGGAAGACTTGTGTAGCATTAATTTAAATAGCTCACAAAGATGTGGTGATCATTGTAAACAACACAACACAATTCCAACAAGATAAGCACCAAAGCCACCGAAATAGTTTGATTACTCTAGTGTAGGTGAAAGCAAGCATGGACCAAAAAAATTCAAAGAATAGTCTTAGAAACATTCACAATCCACAAGTAAAACTATTATGACCTAAAAAGGCTTCAATATTAAGCAAAAGTCCCAAGATACATAAATACAATGGACATCACTAGGTCCAATAATGGAGCGATAGAGCCACTACTTTCTCCCCAAAAGTACTAAACATGTCTATCTAATGCCTTGTAGTAGAAGCCAAGGTTAAAAGTATTTTACATGAGCAATGAGGATCCTTTTATAACTTGATGCATGACTCTTCACCTCCTCATTACTCTTTAATTTCCAAATTCTAATGAACTTTGGACTCTCAAATGACCTTTGGAATTACATATGACTCCTTGTATTACATGTCTTTTGGACTTCCATGACTCTTTCATCCATATATGACTCTTGGAATTCTACTTATTTGTCTTTATAATGATTACAACAATACATCATGACTTCCACATCATCATATGGTGAGACTTGAAATGTCACTATCTTTGATGACTGAGACTAACAGTGATGACATGGTATTTTATTTAGCGGTGACATGGGTGCAACTTTGTATTTGTTCTTTGTTCATCTTTTGATCATGGCATTTTCGCCCTCCTAAGGGTATTCAATCTTGGAGTCTTTAGGTGCTTCAATCATGGAGGTTCAAGTGTGTTCTTAGTTCTTTCAATGCTTCCTTTTACTGTTCTCTTTGCGTAATCTTCCTCGTGTGTGCTTTCCACGAGGTTCCATAAATACCTATTTCTACAATCATTCATGGTGAGAAACTATCATCCTAAAAATATCTTATTCTATCATGCTTTATGCATGTTTTTCTATTCATGCCTTTTCAGTGTGCTCAAAAGGGTTGAAGGGGCTCCTGACCACATGGGAGCACTTTGAAAGGCTGGAGGGCTGAAGAGGGGAGGCTTCAAGGTTTCATCATGCACTCAAGGAAAGAAGGAAGTCAAGGCAAGGAACATGTCATAAGTACAAAGGATGAAAGGGAAGGCTTTGAGCTTCCCAAGTGTGTTGTGCACTCGAGGGATAGAGGGAGGGTGTAGGGCGCACTCTCGAAGGTTGAAGGCTAAGGATTTATGGCTTTGGGGTGTGCTCATGCACTCAAGAGGTCTTAGAGAGGGCACATGGAGCACTCCTGAAGGCTGCAGGCTAGAGATTCATTCCTTTAGAGTGTGATCATGTGCTCAAGGAATCCAAGAGGGTGCATGGTGTAGTGGGGAGGGTTGCAGGGTCAAGATTTGGGTCTTCAAGGTGCACTTCTTCGTGTCGAAGAAGTGCACTCTAGGAAGGCTTAGTCATTTTGGAGGGCATACTTTGGAACAAGGGGGATCAAGATTTGGTAGTGTGCTCTAGGTTCAAGGATATCATAGGGTACACTTGCTAATAATAAAGGATCTCCCATCAAGGCTTCACAGTTTTCTCATGCACTCTTAGCCTTAATGAGATTGATTTGAAAAAAGAAAATATCTAAGTCTGGGTGATAGGGAGAGGGGTATGTAGGATGAGTATAAGACCATGTGTGGCACATACCAACTCATTGAGAAAAATTAGACAAGCTTGATAAAAAATGAATATACATCAAAACACCACTTTATACAATTCCCTAAGTACAATAGGTGTAGTGTGTGCGACTGTGAACCAAAAGTGCCATTTTGCAACAATAAAGATGTTACAATCATGAAATGCACCTAAATATGTTCTAATATGTATGATAACACTTAACATTCAAGGACACTTAACACATATAGAGAAACATGAAAAGATGACTGAGGCAACACTTGATACGACAATGAAGTAGGCTCCAAAATTTGAATGTAGTGAAATTTTGTAGGGTGTTGTAGAAATGACAAGTTTCCAAAATTGTTGCATTTTTAACATCCAGTTTCATAATTGATAGTGCCAAAAATATTATAATTTATGTTGAAAACCTCACGATATTTTCTACCATAATTTCCTTCATAGTAGTTCTTGGGATTTTCGTAGCTATTTCTCATATTTCTATCTCTTTGATAGGATTTATACTTTAATCCTTATGCCTTATGCCCAAAATTAATACAAGCATAACACACTCCAAAAAAAAAAACTTCTAGAAGATCTACCAGCCCAAGGGAAGAATTGGGTCTAATATTTGCTTGATAGTTACACACATGTGATTCCAACAACGGAAATATTTGAGGATTCTTTCCATTCATAACTTTATTTACTTGAATGTTATTGAGTGGTTTAATTAAAAATCCCATATTAACTCAAAATTGACCACTATTAGTTTCTAAAACTTGTCACGAGTATTTAGTCTGTCATTTTGTGCCTTTGTCTTCAATGTCCTCTGTCTCTGGAAGAGTTTATTCTAAACCTGTTGGTAACAATATTGTTTATATAAAGAGTTTGGGAATAGATTGGATTGAAAATTCTTTCTGCTTCCTTAACTAGTCCTTCAGCTAAGTGTAAGTGAACTTTTAGTGTATGAAGGACTGTAGTATTTTGCATCTTGTTGATTTTAGGAAAATTGGGTAAATGCATTTTCATATGTTTTTGCAATGACAAAATATCATTAATCTTATTATTTGTTTCATCATACTTTGTCTCCATGTCCACTACTTCTTTTACTTATATTGTATTCAGTCTATCACAAAACAAATCCAACTGATGTTGAAGATGTTGATTGATATTAGTAGCTTCATGTTTAAATTTTGTATGATCAACTGTGTTTGCCTCCACTAAATATGCTTTTTGCTATAGCTCTTTCATCTGAACATCCTTAAGTTGAGTCTCAATTTCAAATTTGCTATGCATCTGGGAGATTTAAACTTAAATATGATCTTTAAATTTTTGTTTTTCTCTAAATGGTGATTTATTTCATCCTTTTGTTTAAAAAATTGTTTAATTTTGGTAGTTGTATCAATATTACCATTTGCATAGGATCCTTTATACAAAGCTAATTCCTCAAATTCTTGATCTGGTGTCATTGAAGATCCTTCCCAAACAACCTCAATATGAGTTGCTGCGAAAAATTGTGTCTCAATAGTTTTCCATTTCTTCTTTCTTCTTTAAATATAGTTTGTTTCTTTGGGATATATAAGATTTCAATTAGGTGGATTATCCTATATTATAAATTGAGACAAAGTTAGATGATTTAAAATTTTTCTTTGAAAAGTAAAACACTTATAGGAGTTTTCACAATAACTTTGGGATCTAAAAGACTATACTCTGAAACATTTGGATGAGGAGATGAAAATTGTTGTATTTCTATGCTCTTAGTATGTGTTCCAATCATAGTTGATTCCTTGACAACCTATTTAGGAGCATATGAAGTGATTTTCCCAAATACTTCCCTATCCTTATTCATTTTAACTTTTTTGTATTATTTGGGATTGTTTCTTTGAGAGAGTTAGTGAGGGCCTCTTTATCTCCTTGTACTGGTGCCTTCTTTGGTATATTATAATTATGAACAAAAGAGATTTCAGATTTTTTCTGTAGTTGCCTCCCCTTTTGTTTGTTGTAAATTTTGCGGCAATGAAGCTCTTCTTGATTATCTAAAGACTAGGAAATTCTAATAACTTTTTGGAGATAATTTCTTGGCTCTTTCACATACTTCCTTATAAGAATTAGATCTACATAAAAGATAGTCATAAATGAAAGTCTCATGCACATATTTCCTAATTCCTCCTAGTTTTGTTATCTGCTCTGCCATTTTGTTGGGGATCTTGCAATCTCAAAATAATTTTATCTAGCTTCAAAGAATAACAAGTTTCCAATTCATTTTCAACATGTGAGAAGTTTTGTAGGGTGTAGATACCAACCTGAATAGGGAACATGGGCCATGCTTTCTTTAAGTATTTTCTTAGTTCAACTACTATCCTTTTTTTTTTGTAAGCTAAAGTAGGACCTTTCTTTTTCTATTTATATCCAAACCAGGTTGAAACATGTACAAATGTTTGGTAGCCTCAACCCGCCCAGAAGGGAAACCGGATCTGTTGGCCACCTTAAGTTTTTATAGGTTGTCCAGTGACAAAAAAGAATAAGTCTGCAAATCCATGCCAAATAAGCTTCATTACAAAAACTACTAATCTGGTTCCAGACCGTCATTAAAAACTATTAATAGGAAAAGGAGAAATTGTTCTCAAAGAACTAACAAGGAAAACCATTGATTCAAACTAAAAGGCTTAGTCTACCATAATTTCAGGAGGTGCTTCTATGTCTCTCGTTGCTGGAGCTAGCTTCTTCAGCTATTGCTGAATTTCATCCAGCTTACTGTCTTGCATGAACATAGTGATTTGGAGATTTTTCATTTCTCGCTTCATATTCGGTATGCCCTGAGCCAACTCTACCATTTCCTCTGCAACCTACTCCATTGCCTTTGCAAGTAATCTCTTCAGCACCCAGTATACATGTAAAGCCTGCTTGTATAAGGTCATGCGTCTTCCCGGGTCAGGAATGAGGTTACCCCAATCTTCCATTTCAGGATCCGAGTCTTCCTCCATTACATTTGCCTCCAATTCTTGAATAAGCTTACAGATGTCTTCGTTAGTTCCTTCTTTGTAGGCTTTTTCTGCCTCTTGCACAACATGTCTCATGGTTTTCCGGCTTCGTCTTTGACATGCTAGAGAGGAGGACCTTAATTCCTGTCTGCCTAATTGGCTAGGTCTTCCTCTGCCCCTACACCCTCTTCCTCGATCTGGGCGAGCCGATTTGTTCTTGGTTGCCGCCTGACTACCCTGACCAACAACAAAAGTTGTGTTCTTTGTGAGTTCATCGCTTCCAGGCTCCTTTGCTTCCTTCTCCCAATTCTTGCCCTCCCATTGCTACTCTTTTCCAATGGTCTGGAGATTCCCTAGCCCTCCTCCCTTGGGATAAAGTTGGTGAATGTTTTCAGGGGTCTTCTCTACCTCCCAAACCACCTATTTTACCACCTCAAACTGCCCCTGATCATTATCTGTCCTTAATCCCTGCATGCATTTATCCTGCCCTGCTTGGCTCTCAGCCTTACTAGATTCTACCCCGGTCTTTCTCATTCTGCTTCCCTCTGCCTTCTGACTGTTTGTAACAGGAAAGAATTCCACGGCCCTCTCCCTTCTCTTTCCCTATGCAACGTCTAGCTCTCTTCCCTCTTCCCTAATATTGCTAGAGATTAAAAGAAATGCAAGGATTGGTTTTACGAATACGTACCTTGTCCTACGCCGAGTTGCAAAGAACACCAGATTGCATCGAGATCCCTTCGTCTCCTTCCCTTGCTTCATGCTAAATTTGGTTCTGTCCTTCACCACCCTTATTAACCTTCTGCCACTACTCGACGTCCCATCATCCTTTCGCCGCCGTTTCCTCCTGCTTCTTCCTCCACTTCCCTGTCAGCTCCACACCTTGAGATTCTACCTTACATGCAAGCTGCCCCGACGTCCTGTGGAATTATTATGATGAATGGTGGCCTGCTTTGCCACCTTCCTTCCTTCATCATGTTGTCACATGTCGCCAACTCTTTCACCTTGATTGGGGGAGTTCAACGACTATCCTTGTTCATATCATTTGGTAATCTATTTATTTACAAAGGAGCATGAGGAGAAATGTAACAACCATAAACCATGATATATATTAAATTTTCTTCATTCAACCAATCTCCAATCCTTGTTAAACAATCTATGGTTGATTGAGACATTTTTGGGGGTTTAGAACCGAAGATAGCCTAATAGAGAGTCCAATATCTGGGTCATATTGTATCTCATGAAGGAGTTAAGGTAGACCCTAGCAAAATTAAAGCCATTAAGGAATGGAAAATCCCCACATCCATAAAGCATCTGTGAGGATTTCTCGGGTTGACAGGGTATTATCGCAAGTTTGTTAAGAATTATGGAAGAATAGCAGCACCTCTAACATCATTATTGAAGAAAGATGCATTTTCATGGACTCCGGAAGCAACAAAGGCCTTTGAACATCTTAAAGAGGCAATGTGCCAAGCACCGGTCTTAGCTACACCGGACTTCACAAAAACCTTTATTGTGGAATGTGATGCTTCAGGAAATGGAATTGGTGCTGTTCTAATGCAAGATGAAAGACCCATTGCTTTTGAAAGTCGTCCAATCAAGGGAAAGTTTTTACACAAAGCTATTTATGAGAAGGAAATGTTGGCAATACTCCATGCACTTAAGAAATGGCGACCCTACCTAATGGGAAGACACTTCAAGGTAAAAACGGATCATGATAGCCTTAAATACTTTTTAGAACAAAGATTATCCTCTGAAGAGCAACAAAAGTGGGTCACAAAGATGTTGGGTTATGACTTTGAAATCATCTACAAAAAAGGGAAGCAAAATGTGGTGGCAGATGCACTCTCAAGAAAGGATGAGGATGTGGAAGCATTGTTGTGTGCCATTTCTATTATCCAACCAGATTGGATAAACGAAGCAAGGGAGGAATGGAAGAATGATGAAGAAGTGTGGGCACTTATTCGAAATTTACAACAAGATTCCAGTACGTCTGATACATTTAGCTGGCAAAATGATTCGTTATGGTACAAAGATCGCTTATACCTCTGCAAGAATTCCCAACTCAAATAAAAGATTCTTATGGAATTGCACACTTCTCCCTTAGGAGGGCACTCAGGATTTTTAAAAACTTACCACAGGGTTAAGAAGGAATTTATTTGGGATGGCCTTAAATCGGATATTCAAAAGTTTGTGGCGAAATGTTTGGTTTGCCAACAAAATAAAGTTGAAACAATTAAGACACCGGTCTATTACAACCTTTATCCATTCCAAGCCAACGTTGGGAGGAGGTTTCAATGGATTTTATCACAGGTTTACCCAAGTCTGAGGGAAAGAGTGTCATCATGGTGGTAGTTGACAGACTTACCAAGTATGCACACTTTTGTGCATTATCACATCCATTTAAAGCCAGTATAGTTTCTAGTGCATTTATGGAAACAATTCAAAAGCTACATGGAAATCCAAAGATTATTGTAAGTGACAGAGATCCCATTTTCACTGGAAATTTTTGGACAGAATTATTTTCTTGTCTTGGTACTTAGTTAGCTCATAGCTCATCTTATCATCCTCAATCTGATGGGAAAACTTAGATAGTAAACAAATGTTTGGAAGGATATCTTCGTTGCTTTGTATCTGATAAACAGACACAATGGGTCAAATGGTTGCCTCTGGCTGAATGGTGGTATAACACTTCCTTCCATACAGCAACAAAAATGACCCCATTTATGGCACTTTATGGGTATGGACCACCATCCATCACATCATATTTAAGAGAAAATTCTAAGGTTCAAGCAGTGGAACATCACATCGAACATCAACAACAAGTCCTCCAACTCTTAAAGGATAACCTCGTGTTGGCACAAAATAGAATGAAACAACAGGCAGATCAACATCGCAGCGAAAGAAGTTTTGTTATAGGTGATTGGGTATTTCTACGGCTACAACCATATAAGCAAATGTCCCTCAAGCAAGCTAAGAAGGATAATAAATTATCACCAAAGTATTATGTTCCGTACAAGGTGTT
>APFE031654090.1:0-13734 GCA_000404065.3 Pinus taeda
ATCAGTCTACATACAAAACAGAGTCTAAGTAACCATGGAGACTCCAGTTGCACCTGTGGCCCTCAATGTTGCTCCTTTGAATGCCCCTCAGAGAGAATTGGAATGGCAGGATCTAGCAGACTTAGATTATCAAATCTCAGAAGACTCCTTAACACACAGCAAGTTCCACCTCCACCTGCTAAATGAGCTAAAGGCCAAAAATGTGGATGGGACAGATATATTGGGCATTTGGGATTCCTTCCTCCCAATCTTCAGACTCCCTCAGGTCAACCAATTCCCTGACCTAATTCACCTGTGTGCTGTATGCTATGATCCCACTCAGAGATCTGTGCTTGACCCTTCAGGCTCAGTTGTATTCTACATCACCCCTGAGGCCATTAGAGAGATGCTGCAGTTTAAGACTGAGAAGAAATTGGTTCCCTTGTCTTTGTTGGATCTGATAAACCAAGGAGCTAGAATGCTGACATATGCTCAGATCACAAAGCTGAACCAATTGTTTATTAACTCTGACACTGTGCAATACCCTCCTATTTTTGCTGGTTACCTCAACCAATTGGGTGTAGACCTTGCAGATATGATCAGTTCCATCTTGGGTTATAAATTAGTTGAGTATATTGATGAAACTGTATAGGTGATGATGACTATGTTTTCCCCTGGCAAAACTCCAATCTGTTATGACTATGCCACCTACATATCAAATCAGATGCATGGGCAGTTTATGAACCTGTCAAGAGAGAAGGTGTTCAGATACACCTCCTACATCTACCACTTAATTCTATATTATCAGCATGAGAAATTCTCCTTCATTGTCAAAAGAATGGATGGCACAAGGTAATCAAGGTGTAGTGTATGGAGCTCAGTTTTTCAATTGCAGAGCCTACCTCTCCATACACTTACTATGAGTTTATAGACCTCTTCATCCACCCAGCCATGTCTCTATTCCTGAGCTCACCTCCTCCAAGACTGACAGACGAGATGCAGAGAATCCTTTAGTTGTCCAAAGTGTACAGCATTGGGGATTGGTATTTTTACCAAAACTACACCGTTATCAGAATATATGGTTGTGAGTTACCCCCATACAGACTACCCAAGTATGTGCCCATGAGACTATTTGCCCTTGAATACTTCAGGTAATTTGGGAATGCTGATATGATACACTTCTCAAGCAAGGGCAAGAAATCACAGCTGAAAGTGAAAAACCAATTGGGCCACCTTGTGTTGAACAAAAGGGAGGAAGGCTGGAAAGAAGCTGATAGAAAGCTAGAAGGCCTTGGCCTAAAGACCAGTTTCCTCTAGAAACCCTATGAATGGAAGCAGTTTGGTTGCAGAGATTGTGCTCAAGTATAGGGCTAGTACAGGGAGCTATAAGGATAGACTGTGGCAGCCAAAGTGCAATTTTCTTGGCAAAGAACCCTTCTTACAATTCAAAGACAAAGCACATTGATGTTCAATATCACTTTTTGAGGGATATAATAGAAGACAAAAAGGTGTTGCTAGTAAAGGTGGGCACTCTGAAGAATACTACAGATGCATTGACAAAATCTGTGAGCTCTAAGAAGTTCTCTTGATGTAGAGAAACAATGGGCATTGTAGGGCTGGATAAATGACTAATCTCTCTTGTGGCCCCCTATAGAAAGAAAACAACAAGTGGGAGAATCTTGGATTGTGTTATATTCTTTGCACGACTAGCCTATGTAGTGAACCAAGGGGTTAGAGGGGGCTGGGTAGCCCCCCTATACGGGGTCTGCGTAGCGCCCTAGGGAATTTTTGTTTGGACCCTATATTAGGTTGGGCAGACCTACCTATCATTTTATGCATTGTTTTCGCACATGGTTTTGGACGCGATGGTTTTCAGTCCATGGTTTTGGATGTGATGGTTTTCGGTCCATGGTATTGGATGCTTTGGCATGTATAAATATGTATTGTAACATTGAAAGGAACATAATGAAAAATCAAGTTGGTAGTCCCGGTTTTGGGATCGAGTGGAAAAGCTTTGTGTATATGTTTTATGTGTTATGCTCTCACATTGTTTATTTTCTATGTTTTAGAATTTGTATGTAGGTAATTTTTGTACAGGGTTAAAACCTACATTGGGCTATGGGCCCACCACGCTGGCTTGTAGAAACTGAATTAGGGTTTGATGAGCCCTAATGGTAATGATCTAAATGATTGGAGTGATGTGCCAAAATGGATCTATAACAAGCAAGGTAGGATGATCAAAGAACAAAGGAGGATAAAAAATGGACCTATTTCACTCACATTTTTATTTTTCCACTCATTGTCATTCATCACTCCACCATTTCTGTCATTTTTTTAACTCCTTTTCTTCAGTTTACAAGGGGATTGTGTTTTCTATAGGATCCCTTGTAAACCTACAAGATCCCCTGAAAACCTACAGGATGATCCTGTAGGAATTACAGTGACTCAAGAATCCTACAGGAAGTGACCCTAGGGTGAAAACAATGACCTGCTATGTCAAAGAAATAACACCCCGACATCACCATTTCATGACCATACCTATGACCACTTTCATAACCCCTGCATTCACCATCAAAAAAATCAGTTTTAAAAAAATATATTTTTCACAGTCTTCAAGAGAAAAAAAAATTTGAAACAGAGAGCAAAAGGGAGCAGTACCTGAGTATGTCCCATTTATCCATACTCCTAGTCTTCCTCTCAATCCATGTCACAATCATAAAAATCCTAGCAGAGTGTATGATTACAAGTTCAAGGAGAATCAACTATAGGACATCCTGTAGGAAATCCTCTAGTAGCCTATCCCACAGAATACAAATCATGAGTAGCAACAAGCTTCCAGCATGAAGATCCAAGGGCAGAAGGAGATCTAGAGCAGCAACAACACCATCATCTTCAACACCAAGTACCTTCACATCAAAGCAATCATTAGAGAGAAATAATGAAAGGAAGCAAAAATAGCATGAAACCAACACACAACAAGCACCTCCAGTCTTCAACAACTGCAGCAAGGTATTAGCACCGTAGGTAAGTATCTTTCTCACTCTCTCTTTTTCATAATGTAGTCAAAAGATGTAAAGGTTACGAGTAAGTTGGTTTATAAGCGAAAGGTGGCTAGTTAACTTGGCCACCTTTGTTCAGTTGATGAAGACAAAACAATTGGTCCTCCCACACGTGGCAACAGTTAAGTCAAAAAGGAGAAGAGAAGGACAAAAATAGTTAAGTCTATGGAGGCATGAACTGGGAGTTGATTACGAGCAGAGGGAAATGATGAGGTGGTAGTGGGGACCAACGGTCTAAAAATAGAAAATGTAGCTCCACTGCCAGCACACCACCTTACATAACTCGGTCATAAGAAGAAATACGTGTTGATCCCCATGCGCTCATGCATGCATTTTCTCGAGTCTCAGTCTAGCAAATGACACTCTCATACCCAGGAAACCTACAGAAGAGGAAAATTCCATTTGTCTCCTACGTGGGACTTCCCATAGGATTGCACAAGAAGTCTTACATGATCGCATAAGAAACCATTAGGATATAGACAAACAGTCTACAATATTGGCCGAGAGGAGTTTCAGAGGGGAAAACATGGAGTTGGCTACAAAAATGCTATGAAGAGGTAGGCTCTATAATTCCTTCCCTTTTTCAAAGATAATGGAACTGAAAATCCCCTTGTAGTGAGTGAATTTGGCAGCTGTGTAAGGGAATTATCTCCAAAGTTCCTCCAATTATTTACTTCTGCATTCAAAAAATTTTTGTCAACCATATCAACTCCTCCAAATTCATCAACAAAATGACATGGGGGTTTAATAGAAGGGAGCAAATTAATACTGTGAGAATCCACCAACACCCTCAGGTGTTAGAAATCTTCACAAGGCATAATTAGATGGGTTATTTTGAAAAATTAAGAGGGTATGATGATGAACTGGCCTGAGATTTTTCTCTCTCCCTCATTCCACTGACTAGAATTCATGCCACTGTTGTGGTGAGAGGCCTCTCTATAGAGCTCACCCCTAAACTCATATGTAGAATTACCACATTTCCCCTAGGAGTGCCTTGGAGAAAGGAAGACAAGGGAGGTAGCTAGATTGTCAAGAAGAATGTTTTTTAGAGGGAGAAGAGCCCATTGAGGAAAAAAAATGGAGTGAGGAGAGCAAGCCTACCATACCCCTAGAATGAGGTGAGCTACCACATTATCAAATACATATCATGTGAGGGTAGGTATAGTGTGGTTTATGGGTATCACTTTATGCTTCTTGAAGAATTGAGGTTTGGAGCAAAAACACCTCCTCACCACGGGCTCATCATACCATACTTCCTTCTACATTCATTGATAGACACAAGCATAAAAGTGCAAGAGGGAAACCACCAACATTTATCCCACCATGTGTTAATTAGAATCAGCATAGAAGATTCCCTCCACAACCTCAAAATTCCTATCCAATGGGAAATTTTCAGAGACATTCAGACAAAAGAGGATATCAAAGCCCTCACATATGACATTAGTCCTACTGTCAGTGAAAAGGATGAGGAAGAAATTGAAACAGAGGGAGAAGAAGAAGAGAGGGATGAAGATGAGACAAATGAGGAGGAAGATGAGGAAATAGAGGAAGATGACAAAGACGATACCGATAAAAAATATGAGGATCTAGATGGAGAAGAAGAGGGGAAAAACAAAGAGGAAAAGGGCAATGAAAAAGAGGAGGAAGAAGATAAGGAAGAGTCACCTAGGGTGTCTCCAGAGGCCACTATAAGAGAAGCAACAACTGCCCTCACTGCTCTTAGCACCCCGATCAAATAAAAAGGAAAAAGATAGAGGCAGACCCCCTTATATTTTAGGACAAGGAAAAACACAAGGATAAGGTAGGGGAAACCCCAAACACCAACCAAATTCCCATTGTGATTAAGGACTCACCTAAACAGTAGGAGAAAATGCATCCTCCTAAGTCTCCTATCACCTATGTGAGAAGGCCTATAACTAGATCCACCTCATCCAAAGGAAAAAAAATCCTACAGGATACTCAGTAGGACCTACAGGAAGCTGAATCAATCCTACAGGATACTCTACTAAACCTCTAGGAGACTAAAAAATTGGATAAGGATGGAAGCCTACAGAAAGAAACTAAAGAAGAGGACCCAGAGTTAAAGGAACCTAGCCCCCAACCTAACCTTGACTCCTACTATAGATTTATTAAAGGGGGCAGGGTCATTCCATAAAAAATTGCTATTCCACTATTCTTTGAGCTTGAGAAGGAGATAGCCAAAACTCATTGATGGATGCAAATTTCCAAATCCAAGGGGGTGGAAGGCATTGGTCACATGGAGCATAAGCTCAAGGAGATGGGCAAAGAGTTAAGTAGCTTGAGAGATAGAGAGGCCATAATGAGAAATCAGTTAGAGACAAAAAATACATGGTTGAAAGGACAGCTGCAAGAAAGAGAGAACCAATTGGCATGTATGGCCAGTCTCTCTTTGGAGGAAATCTAGTGCAGGATGCCAGCTAAATCCTATTCCCTATACCTTAAGGAATAGTGGTTGTATTTCTAGATCAAGACCCTAGCACAAAGAAGCATTATGTCATTTCAGGATTATAGACAGTTCATTGATCTTTGTGATCAAAGTACATTGGAAGACAGGGCCAAGATGTCTGAGTTTTATTTGCATAACATGGCCTTAACAGACATGAATGTATGGGACCCTAATGCCAATCTAGGAGATTTAGAGTTGATGAAAGATTAGGAAGAAAGGGCTGCAAAAATGAAGAAGATATTGGAAAAAGAACAAATAGAGCCTCTTATGATCAGAGCTAAGAAGTCCAATCCAATGGCCCTCATCATTACACATAATTTAATTGAAAATGATCCTGATATTGTACCCCAGGTATCTTGCTACCCAAGAGTAAGAAATTTCACATTTTGAGGACATGTCCAGGTTGTTAGGGGATGACAACATACATGCTTGCCTGAGGAGATGGAAAACATTGCCATACAGTTTAAAGATAAGAGAGTACCACTCTCCTCAAATAATGAGAGAAGCACTAAACATGACACCCATGTACAAGAAATCTATGCAAAGGCTCAAAGTCAATTGGATTGGCTTAAAACTCAGTCCACCACTACTCTTAGGAATGCTAGAAGGCAGGAAGGAAGAAGAAGAAAAGAGACAGTGGGAGGAGGTAGAAAAGAAAGCAAGTTTCTATGAACAAGAAGAGGAAACCACAACAAAGACATGGGATATGAGGGGGGCCACTAGAGATATGAAGGACATGGATATTTATTGAGTTGCTCAAAGGATTAGCAACGCTTTTATTAGGGGGTGATGATGAGCCTCATCATTGGGTAATTATATGGGCCTTAATTGATCTCCTAGCTTAGTCAAAATAACGTTTCTCACAACTTATTACATATTTTGATGATATTTTGTTTAAGAAGATGAGTTAAAGTGAGATATTATGCCTAGTGGACTAATATGCTTTGAATGCAGGTTTGGAAGAGAAAATCAAGGAATTTTGGCAAAGACTAAGGCTTGAAACTTGAATAGGACAAGGGAGAGAGATTGTAGGAGGGAAATCCTCCTCATTTAATCCTTCCCCATTCAAATATTCCTTTCTTAATCCCACCAGCTCAGAGTGCAAGTAACCAAGTCATGAAGATTAAAAGGCAGCCGAGCAAGTGACAGAAAAAGAGTAGTTCATTTTGAGTTTGGGAGCCAAGACTCCCTAAATTTAATTT
This sequence comes from Pinus taeda, assembly GCA_000404065.3. Classification (NCBI taxonomy): domain Eukaryota; kingdom Viridiplantae; phylum Streptophyta; class Pinopsida; order Pinales; family Pinaceae; genus Pinus; species Pinus taeda. The sequence continues at coordinate 6,708 of APFE031654090.1, forward strand.
GTTGGAGACTTCAGTTGTATAAGTAGAGATTCCTAGAGCCTCACTAGGATTCAAATTTTTGCTGTAAAACTCTAGCTATTTTCGAGCTCCAGACTTGTGGAAGACTTTTTCATGTAATTTCCTTTTTTGGTAATAAGAATGACTTTGTTCTTGATTCAGTACTGAGTTAACTCAGAGTGCTGAAGCTCTTGGGTTAGGGCCCAACCCTAGTAGCAAAGGCTCCTCTTCTTGTATCTTTATGCTTAGCTTAGTTTCATAGGTTCATGGTTAAACTATCGTTAGAAGTCTTTCATTTCAAGTAGCGTGGATTTGATTAATTGTTTATTAGTTTTCTTCCATTTGTGCCTTACTTCAATAGCAGTTTAGAAGGGATAAAAAAAGTATCACAAAGCTATCAGTGGGTGTCTTGGCCTCACTTCTTCCCTCTAGGTTCATGATTTGAGGAAAAGACCCTTATGTAGCCCAAAATGACAGATTTCCATTTCTTTCATGATATTTAGAATTTGTTGTACTTAAACTAGCATTTGATCGGTTTTGCAAAGTAGGATTTCATTTCCATCTCTTCTATCTTCATTCTTGAAGTAGTTCGCATCCACGATTCCATGTTATTCAACAATTTCGTCATGCATAAGGTAGACAGTTAGTTCATTAAATTTTGCTTTTCTAGCTCATGAGAATTCTTCTTGTTTAAATGAATTTTGGAAATTTCACATGTTTGATGCAGAGCAAGTGCTTTAGAAGTAGACAGAGATTTCATAGCAAGAAACCACCCTCCAACTTCATTCACCCATAGGCATTCCTCGTTGTCATCAAAACCTTCACTAATTTCATAATTTTACATAGAAATTTCCTCAAGCATTTTGAGCGAATCCAACCATCTCCTAAACTTGGTTTTGGATTCTGAGTGATCCTAGGCCTTTTCTCACTCCATTCCACACATCAACCACCTTCCCTAAGCCTTCCATCACCTCCAACACCCATCGTTTTTGCTCACAGCTGCATCCTGTAGAAATACAAGGAATCCTGTAGGTTTCTAGTACATCTTGTAAGTTTTCCTGTAGTGTCCTATTTTGGGGCCGAATTGAGGGAAAAACTATAGGAAGCCTCCCAAGGTCACCCAAGGGTCTCCCAAACCTTCCAACCATATCTTGAACCTTCCAGCTATCCATCAACATCCCTAAACCACCTTCCATATCACCAAAATAAATTAGTTTGCACACTTGATTTTTCATGAAAAACATGAAAAGACAAAACATATTTATTACAGTCCTTTACATGCATAACAGTTGTGTTTCATGTTTTTAACTTCCATGCTTAGGATAGTATCATTTTGTTCATGTTGATTTAGCATCAATGCAAAGCATAGCGCTTAGTAGTTAATTAGGAAATGGTGTGCCTTAGCATTGAATTTCATTCTTTTTCATTATTGGAGTAGATCAGCTCTCTATTAGGCTAGATTTCTATTTCTTTCATCAAGGAACCAAGCTTCTTTTGAATCCATAGAAATCTGGCTTGCAAACCCTAGTGGTCTCTCGCCAACTAAATAGTGACAAAAGGTAGAACCATCACTTTTACTTGTGTATACAACACTATCACCTCCAAGTTTGTATGAACCCCAGGTTGATAAAGTAAAGATGGTAGCCCAAGAGTTGCAACATTCTTGCTGCAATATTGGTGCTCATCAAAGTGACCGTACCACATAGATCTAAACTTTCCTACCCACAAGGCATATTTGTCTTGGTCATAGACTAGGACAAGGTCACCTTCAGAGAAAACCCTAGGATGGACAGCCTTATCATTTTGAGTTTTTACTCTCTTTTTATGATCTTTGTTGTTTATGGCACATCTTGATGCTGCTCATCGAGATGTTTCAAATGAATGAGGCATTCTTCGATACTAGAAGTATCTAGAAGAAGTTCAATAGCTAATTTAAGGGAAGGAATTTCACATTCCAGAGGAAAAATTGATTCTAGCCCATAAACTATTTGAAAAGGAGTAAAACTTGTGGCAGTCTTGACTGACATTCGATATGCCCAAAGTGCCAGATATAACATAACGTGCCAATTGGATCAATATTTTTTAATTTTCCTTTGCAGGATTATTTTTATGGATTTATTCATGACTTGAACCGGCCCATTGGACTAAGGATAATAAGGAGATGAATGCTTATGCCGGAAACCCAACTTAAGAGCCAATCCAAACATCATATGATTCTGGAAATGACTTCCATGGTTGGTGACAATCTCTTTGGGAATACTAAACTAGGAAATGACTTGATTGAAGAGAAACAGGGTTGCTATTTCACCATAATTTTTGAAAGTAGGCATATCTTCATCCCACTTAGTAAAGTAGTCGACAAATATGATGATATACTTATGATTTCCCACCGAAGGTAGATTGCATTAGTGAAATCAATACCCACTTCGTGAATGGACCTATGGTGATCACAGGGAATAGTGGAGCTGGATGTGTGTGCATTTTATGAGTATAAACTTGAAAAGGGTGGCATCTCTTGACCACTTCAACACAATCCTTGAAGATCGAGTGCCAAAATTAGCCTAACCACAATTTTTTTTGGTTTGTTGCAAGCCCAAATAGATGACCACCACAAGCTCTGCTATGGGAATGGTTTAGAACAAACTCAAATTCTTCTAAGGTTAAACAACGTATAAGGATTGAATCAACCCCGTGATGATATAAAGTGTGACCTATCATAATATAGGTTTTAGCCAACTGACATAACTTTCTACGTTCATCCTTCAAAAAAGTGAGTGAAACTTCGAAGTCTGGAGATATATAATGATATCTCCATACCAAGGACCTTCTGAGGAAATAAGGAAAAGATATTCATCATGAAAATATTCCTCATAAACTATTTCTTCCTCACAAGGATAATCTAAGATCAATTCTACAAATAATAATGATTTCTTAGGCTTGGCTGACATGAATTCGCAATCAAACTCTTGTAAAATGACAATCCATCTACTGTATTTGCTCCCAATCAATCGCCTATTGAGAACAAACTGAAATGGATTCACATCTCTTAAGATGAATTTTTTTCAAAGAAGAAGTCGCTGGACAACATGGCTAGCTGCCAAAGCTAATTTCTCAATGGGATAATATCGCAGTTTAGGGACCACTAAGCCTCGGCTCAGATAATAGATTATGTGCTTAGTGAAAGCATCATCCTCTTGAACCAAAAGTGTACCAATAGTTTATTCTGGTGCAACGAGATATAAAAGGAATTCTCTTCTATAATTAGGTGGACTCGACAAAGGATCAGACGTTAATGCTTTTTTCAAAGCATCAAAATGTTGCATGAAATGGTCCCATAGAAATGGGACCCCTTTCTTGAGCAATCTCATAAATCCTTTACTAATATCAACATAATTAGCTATAAATATCCTTAATAAATTTGCTTTTCCTTGAGGACTCTAAAGTTGATGAATAGTGGACGAGGGAGGAAACTGAAGTAATTTCTCAACCTTGAAGGGATCTACATGAATCGCTTTAGTAGAAACGATCAATCCCAACAACCGACTAGATGTGACAGAAAAAACACACTTATTCATATTCAACCAGATTGTGTATAAACGTTATCATTCAAAAATTAATCAAAGATTCTTGAGATGATCAATTCTCTTTCAAGAACGAGTAGCTAACTCATCCAAGTAGGCTTCGATAACATGTTTGATATCGTGGAAAGCATATGACATGGCCCGCTGAAAGGTAGCTCCAACATTTTTAAGGCCAAAAGGCATCTTCTTATATGAAAATGTACCCCAGGGAAGATAAAAGTTGTCTTATGTTGATCTTATGGACGAATAGTCATTTTATTATAACCAAAAATCCATCTATAAAAGAGAAAATCTCATTACCTGCACACTCATCGATAATTTGATCAATAAATGGTGTGGGGTAATTATCTTTAGGACAAGCCTTATTCAAGTCCCTAAATTCAATGCACACGTAGATCGTTCCTTTCTTCTTGTCAATGGGGACTCGATTCGAGACCCACTCAGTTAAAGGAATGGGGTATATGAAACCCACCTTCAGCAACTTTTCAACCTTAGCTTTGGTAGTTGTTGCTTCTCTAGGGTTTATCGGTCAAAGCTTCTAGCAAATAGGTTTTTCATTTTCATATGTCTTGATCTCATGTCATACTATAGATGGATCTATCCCAGGCATTTCTTCATAAGACCAAGAGAACACATCTTGAAACTCTTTAAAGAGATCAGTATAAGTTCGAATTTCTTTAGGGGAACAATTAGCTCCAATGAGGACATTTTTGATAATGTTGGGATTCCTAGAGATGTTCACTGGAATAGTTTTCGAAATGACAAACATATTACCTTTAGCTAAAAACTGTATTGGGGCCAAAGGATTAAAAATTGTGTGAACATCACCAGTAGATGAAGGACTGGACAAGCTTGACTCTACTTCTCACAAATCAGGGAGGAAATATCAACGATGATGCAAATCATCCCATAGTCTCTCAATACCCATCATTGCTTCTAGAATTTCTTCTTTGGATGGAAAAATAGTATCGAGGCAATCCATAGTCGAAGTTGAATCTAGAGTCAAGTTGAAGCCACATCCCCATCCAGATCCTCCAGTGAAAGAGGAGTAGGATCGGAGTCTTCAGTGTTAACTATAGATTGATAATCAATTTCAGCTAGGGACATAGGAAATGTCATTCCACCCACTTTCCCCTCATCTAATGTGATGGTAGAAGAGGGTAAGGGCCAAGGATCCAAAAAATAATGAGCTCTAAAGAACTCTCTTCGAGATGGTTCCTTGGAAGATGATATAATCCATCAGATCAACCATTACAAGTCTCCCTTCATCAGGAAAATAGAGGATTCAAAATAACTATGATACAATAACATCTTGTAAATCCAATTTCTTCCCAAAAGGTGATTGTAATCCAAATTTTCATCAACTATTTCTACTCCGACATTTACAACCTTGCCCCCAACACAGATGGGAAAGGCTTGGATAATCCCATGTGGCCTATGAGAATGACCATCAAATGTTGTTAAGAGAGTAGGTGACGGAACAGCCTAAGGTGATCAAATAGCCTTCCAACATGATATAGACATTACACATGTGGAAGCTCCCTCATCAATTAGAGTTTGAAGGATATTGATCCTTCGGTATGTAGACTTGATTTGAAAATCCATATGATGTGGGAGTCTCTTCTTGATATTCGATATGTCGAATGTAAGAACAAGAGATTTTTCTGGATCTACCATTTCGATCACAGTGAGAAACACACTCCTTTGTGATAGGCATGACTAGAATACCTCTAATGCTGACATGGCACAATGACTCAGAGCCAGATCTTCTACAATGGAGTAGTTTTGAGTTGCCTTGGCATTGGTGTTAATTGTCGAACATTTTGCGGAGCCTTTCAGCATCCAAGGTATAGACTCAACTATGGGCCTCTAGATATAAAGTGGCTCTAAAACATCAGGAGTATTCTTGGCCTTATATGATTCTGATTCACCATAATCATGTGACCATGTAGAAACGTCAATATGTGAACCCATCATATAAACATTTGATGGATTTTCCCCTTCCTGGTTGCCCCCAGTGGGGGTACTAATACTAGCATTTGCGCCACTTAACAACTGCTGGCCTTGGGGAAAAGGGTTAGTTAGCACATCCTATGATCTTGAGGACCCTTTCTGAACCAACAAGCATTGAGCATCCTGAATCTTTGGGCAAAGATGATTCAAATGGTCACCCTTTCATAAATTGCATGGAAACTTCACTTTCTTCTTAGACTCTTTTTTACTCCCCCCAGCATCACTGTCAAGCTTATTTGCATTACCCTTCCCATCTTGATTCTTTTTCTTACCACATCCTCTATTCTTCCCATCATATTGTTGGTTTCCTTTGGGGTTACAATTTTTAATGACATTGATAGACAAAGGTTGAGAAGGCATGGGCACTGATGGTGATGCCTGAATATAAGAAGAAGCTTGCAAAGACAACAATTTCAATTGTTTTAGCAGGTTAGCCATGCGATTATCAATTGACCCGACCAGCCCGTCGACATGGGGACCCAACATCGGCTTGGCAAAATTAACCTTAGATCTACGAGTTTTAGGGAAAATTTTATCAACAATCCCATATTGAGAATATATGGGTTCTAGCTGCTAGGCTCTAAAAATAGCTTGTTGTTCGGTGAATGCATTGGAGAGCAATATAGCCTTAGATATTTCATGCTACAAAGATTTGAGAAACCATTCAAGAAATAATTCTTGTGGAATATCGGCTTTAGTAAGCTTCTTCCTTCTCCTCCATTCCTGGATATGATCAGAAACGTGGGTTGCCTGGTCTTGGTGGAAATTAGATAAAATCTAAGTTCCAGCAATATAACGAACAAGAAACCAAAAATGGTTTCAAAATATGGTGGCCAAGTCACCAAACAAAGCAAAGGTGCCCCCTGGAAGTTCAATATACCATTTAGTTGCATTCCTAGTTAGGTTGTGTTGAAATAGTCTCAAACTGATTGAATCATCAATCAGGGAGTTAGATGAACACCATAAATGTAAAGTGGTTATATGGTCGCTCGGATCTTCACCAGTATTCGCTTCGAATTTGGGTATGTTCGATGGAAATTTGGTTGGAACCAGAGGCCAAACCGGGTTGTATCGGATAGGATCATTAGTCAACTTTGATAGATCTGGCAAGTTTAAAGTTTCTAGGAAAGGTAAGTGTGGAGGACCTTCAGGATTCCACCCACTCTGTGTAGAAGTTCCAATGTTCTCAAAATAATATCTGTCATGCGGAAAGAGTTATATTTGCGGACAAATCTAACCTCCCTAGGAGTCTAAGACTCTCTAGTGACAAACAAACCAAACAAGAGCTATCCTTCTCTACACACGTTATTCTATGAGAGTTCAAGTGTTTCGATCTTACCTTAGGTCCAACGCTTGTTGTAGCAGTCCAGCCTTGCTGATCCAGATGAGCTCCTCCTTCACTTTAAGACCTGCATACACTAACAAAGCAAACGATA
>APFE031654090.1:32259-48040 GCA_000404065.3 Pinus taeda
TTCTAGAAGGCTCTAGAAGTGACCACAAGTAACTTTTTAAAGATGAAACTCGCGCCTTTTGACCTTTACAGGGGTAGGCACCCAACCTTTAGCTTACAGAGCGTACAAGTACGCAGGTATAGTGTATTTGGAGTGCGTACACGTAGGCAAGGTAGAGAGAACCTGCGTACCCAGAGATAAACATGTTTTCAAATGACTTTCTCTCTCTTTGAAGTTTTGACATGAAGAGCAGAGGTATGGGGCTTGACAAAGAGGACAATGTGGCTATTGATGAGGCCATATAGACTGTAGATAGTCAAGGTGACAAATTTCAGTGTAACAATATCCTAGATTGGTGAAGGCGTCAGGTTGCCTAAGGTTATTCATATAAATTCTTGAACCATAAGGAAAACCTTGTGGCCCAGAAAAATTTGGAGTTTGTCCAAGTCCTTCCGAAAAATTTCCATATCCAGTGGAATTGCCCTGTAGTGAGGTATTAAATGGATAAGAGAGCCCTTGGTAAGGTTTCCATGCACTAAAAAAGGGAGAAAAACTCTGAAATGAACTCATGGAGGAGTACAAAATATTCCCTTGCTGACCGACAGAGAACTGATTCCCGAGTCCCAAGCCGCTAATAATTGGATTAGTCCATCCTTGGAAAGGATTATAACTTTGACCTATGGAGGGAAAAGGTATTGATCCTAGAGACAAGTTAGAATTTGGTATATGACCACTCCCAAAATGGAAACCATAAAAAGAGGTTGACCCACTCGCCATGAAAGTCATAGACATGGAAGTAGCAGATGGAAAAGTTAAGGTAACCGAAGGAATTAGGTTGGTAGGCATTCTAAAGGGGAAACAATCAGTGTTGGAGGAAAAAGCTTGGGTTCTGTTTCTGGAAAAACTAGTATTCCTAAAGAATGTTAGCCCTTTAGGTTTGGCAACTACCCTAGAGACAATATTTTAAAGCAATCCAATGATTTCTTCTATGTGTAACAAATAAGAGAAAGATAATGGAACCAACTTGGAACTTCCGCTTAATCCCTTGATTGATCTCCCTCTCCTTTGATAGATCTTGCAACTCCTCTCCATACTTAACATGCTTGGAGAGTACTTGCACAAGTACAACAACAAATAACCATCAAAGCATCGTGATCTATTACAACATAAACATTACATAATTAGATATATAATGAACAAACGGTAGAATTCACAAATGATAACATTCACAATTGCACAATCATATGGAAGAAAACTTGAAGAGCCTTATTAATAGAAAGGAGAATTACAACCCAGTTGTCTGATCCAGTGCCATCCTCCCAGCTTCAATCCTTCTTCACCTCATGAAGCAGCAAGATCACTCCAATAAGAATACAATGATCTTTCCTCAATTACAAACTATCAACACTTACTTGCAATTCACCACATTCCAACCTCCAGAACTCTTGGATGAGGGATCCATTTATAGATGTGTGCAAGGGTGTGATTCATCCATGGGGTTTGATTAGTGTCATTCCACTTGTTACAATTGGTTCCACAAGAGAAGGGATAGGAGATTTTCTTAGATCCCTTATTCATCCTTGGGCGAATTTAGAAAGGCAAGTGGCATAGGAGAAGTTTCTAGAAGATTTCCTGAGCAACCACCTAGCAAACTGTCTTAGAAATTTGTCCATCCTTGCCCATCACACCCTATAGAAGGCCTAAATAGTATGCATTGCACCCTGGCAGTGTACCACTCAGTATGCATCACACTTTTCCAGTGGAGCAGTCGGTATGGTTCAATTTAGGCAATTTCTGAATGGTTTCTCAGATGGAACTTTTGGGGAATGATGTATTCAAATGACTATGTTCCTTTAGGGTATGAAAAAAATCTTTTACAGGTTGATGAGCCCTAATATATCGGCATATAAGTCTGGGGTTGATGTTCCCAAATATATCTATAACAGTTTCCCCCTAAAGCATGAGGTTGTAAATATTCATGTCGAGTGAAATGCTTTATCATGAGGATCCGAAGTTTTGAACTAGAAGGTGACCTGCATAAGTTACAATACAATACATCATCATAATATGATTTTCATGATCCAGCTGAGGGAGGGATCCCCATGGTCAACTTTATAAATTTCATTCCATGTATATAGATCAGATAGTCGTCTGCAGATACAGACTGGTGATTCTTCAGATATAGAGTCATCATCCATGATTAGGATGACCATTTGTGTAGAGCCTTTGTACATTTTATGTTTTTATATCCCTGAATATATCACAGCCCGGATGGATGAAACTAGATCCGGGGTCTTCAAACTCGTTCAATCTTTGTTTGATGTACAAGTCAATCCATGTGAAGAGATGTTCTGAAGTCGAACATGGAAAGACATCGCCTGATTATTAGCCAATGATGTGAGATCTTAATAGACGTGAGAGGGACCACTGATAATGATAATGATCCTCAAGGTACTATAGTACAATTCACGTGGTGTGAATATATGATTCGATTTCGAACACCACGCAAAATCTTTCAATCGAAGGCCATTGATGTCAACTTGTCGTCGGAAGTGAGAAACTTGCCATTGATGTATGCAAGCTTCAAACCACTGAAAGGGGTGTTTCTAAGTCATCTTCTTGGATAATGAGCTAATGTCGACAAGAAGTGACTCATCGTAGGAGGGCCTTGATGTATCCCACATCTACGAAACGAAATGAAGCAAATGATTTTTGGAGGTGAAAATGAATTGACGACACAAGGTTCAGGAATGGTGGTCATGAAAAAATGAAGGTTGGAGGTATTGCAATGTATGAGACATTAACTGGATGGATATTTTTCAACTGAATGACTTCTCTTGAACATGTCAACGACACTGAGATGAATTGGTGGCGTTAACCCCAAAATATGGATGGTATGAAATACCAATGGTATGACGACTGGTGAATGGAATAACCCAACTCAACTCAATAATGGTAATGAAGTGAAAATTTCATTTTCAAGAGCGACTTGCTACCATAAATTCTTCAGGTTTTTTCCCTTTTTCCCCAAGTCATTTCTGACTAGTACCTCTTTATTTTTGTGAAGTTTGAGGAGGATAACATATGCTTGTTCTATAATTCACCCTACGGGCAAACCTATCACTATTTAATATTTTAGCGAGTCTAGTGACAGTGAAACTTGGTCTCGTCTAGATGGACAAGTTTGTCACTATTGTTTTAATGAGTTTAACGACAAGGATAACTCGGTCCTTTTCATGTTTAGAGAGTTTGAAAAGGGATGAAAAGAAAACTCCATAAGTTATTTTTCGTAAAATAATCCCTCAGGTCCGAAAAAGAATAAAATAATACAGGAGGGATAACATTTCCAATACTTTAACGAGCTGGAAAAGACAAGGGATGATATTTTCATGTTTAATAAGTATGAAAAGGGTTTAAAGAGGACTCTATAGTTTTCTTTTCATTTTTGAAGCAAAGCTTGAAAAGAAGACAAAAAGTTTGCTTGTTACCTTGTTTCATTTTAAAAAGAGCTTGACACAATATAAGGAATTATGCTCATAAGAGCTGTTTCATCTCTAAATGAGTTTCACACAGTAAAAGAACTATCCTCATACTTCTTGGTTTTATTTTTTAACAAGTTTGACACAAGACAAGGAACTATCCTCAATCCCTTGATCACAACTCACAAGTGGTCATGAAGGAGAGATCTAGTTCCAATGCCCCTGGTACATAATGTACAACATCATTGAATTGATCGTCAGTCGATGTAGGTATGGAACAGGTTGCCACATAATTAACCCATGGTGGAGATGATACCATTGGTATAAATGGACCATTTATGGACGATGGTTGACTAGGAGCTATATTTGGACTGGGAAATGAAAGCTGGTCAATGGTGACAATCTTGCCTTCATGCGGGAAACACATCACTCGAAAGAGTGTGGAAACAATAGCTCCCATATCATAAACATAGTCACGCCCAAGAAGCAAATTGTAATCTAATGACCCTGGGACTACCATCACGTTTAGATAAACAATTTTCCCTCCCAAAGTGATAGGTAACTGAGGAAGGATCCCTAACGGTTGATTAGTTGCTTTGTCAAAACTCAACAGATTCTATGTAACATGCATAAGCGGTGGCGAACCAAGCGCTTTCCAAGTAGTTGAGGAAAGGATACTTACTGATGCACCTTCATCTATAATAGTGCCAGATACAATCATTTTACAAACTTGTACTATGATTTGGAAAGGCACGTAAGAAGGAAGGCGGGATCCTGCCAGTCGATTCCAATCAAGGGAAGTGACTAGACTACTTGGAGGGGGTGCTGCAGAAACGGGAGAATAAACCCCTTGAGTTACGAGAATTGGAGAACTTTCCTCCTATATTGATGGAATAGGTGAACAGCCCCCAAGCTCATTTGAATCTGAGGAAACAAAAAGAACTTGAGAGGTATCATTTTCACTCTCTTCGAGAAAGGTACGATTAGCTGAAGGTGAAATCGGGTCAACTGTTACCTCTACCTATTGATTTTGGTCGAGTATAGACTCGTAGGATTCACTTTCAAAGAGAGTGGTTTCGACCGACGGTTGATTTAAGTCAGTTGGTTCTTAAACTAGTGAAGGATTTAGGGAGAGTTTCCTGTAACCAAATGGAAGTCATTGCAGTGAAGCAGGATGGTTGTCCAACACTGTTTTGGCTCATCCAAAAATGGACAAAGGTGAATGGAATGATTACCTTCACATAACCTACATGGAATATTGACCTTTCCCTTTTGTCCATGAACTTTACTATCACTAGTTGATGGTGTGTTACCAACATGATCTCTAGAGGTTGATGACACGGGATGGTGTGAACGGGAAGACTATTCTTTCAAGATCCAAGGAAAGTAAGGATAATTTCGATGAAAATGGTCTCTTGTACAAATTATGCATGGATTTTTGGCTTTGTGAAGCTTAATGGACGGATTTTCATTAGATGTTGCATTCAGAGCAATGGTTGCTTGGTTTCCCCCTTGCTAAATTGGCTTATTCTTCTTCTCCTACCCTTTCTTCTTCTTCTTAGCCACCTGGTTACTAGTATCAATACTTTCACCAGGCGAAGAGGAAGAAGGGGAGGAAGAAAGAAACGAGGAAGAAGGCAAAGGGTCAACTTCAGGATCAACTAGAGGTTGATTTTGGCCAGTTGAAGGTGTACTCGATTGCGGAGAAATCTCGATATTTTGAATCAAAGAGGTTGAAAAGAGCCATACTGGCAGGCCAATGGTAAGTCCCAGAAGGGACAACGTAGCCATATAAGGGGCACCAATATTTTTGAAGGAAGGAAAAGGACTAGGATTCCCATCAAAAAGAATTCCTTGATCAGTGGACTCCAGATTTGTCGCCATGTCTCAACCTAAGATCAACTAAGGAATAGGGATGTTATTTGCGATCAATTAATTTTAACGACACTTTAGACGCAACTTTTCCTTTTCAGTTTTTAAGAGTCGAGAAAAAGCTAAAGATGACTCTAGTCTCCTTCGATTTTTAATGAGCCTGAAAGGACAAGTGCTCAGATGAACATTTTCTTTTAAAGAGTCGAAAAGGAACAAAAGTGACTACTTTGGAGAATATAGACAAAGGGATTACCAAAACAATCGCAAAAATGCAATATACACCTTGGTGATAAATTAAAGAGAAATTACCAAGGACTTATGTACGACAGTCAATCTTCCCGAATGTTGTGTTCAGTGCGTTGCGAACAATAAAGCGGTAGACTTGGTTTCCTATGGATAAAGGATTTAATCCTATTGTAGTCTCCCAATATATACACAACGGTATGGGGAGCACAAGTCTATGCTAGCACTTGTCGTATCAAGGAGGAGGAATCACCCAACCTTCAATGAAAACGATAGCCACTAGTTTTATCGACGCCAGAACACGTCACTAGCCTAGACCTCTAGATATGTTGCGTTAAGTTCCAAATCATTGTTAAGTTTATTGAAATTAATTTTAAAGTTGATCTTGTTTAGAGTTTTCCTTTCAATGGTTCACCACACGATGATGATCTGAAATTCCTAAGATGCAATCTACAATGATAAACAATTTTTTTTTATTTGAGCAATGAAAATCCTAGCTATTAGGGAAAGAAGATAATAGTGCTTTTAAGCAAAGAGCAAAGAGCACACACTAGTGAATTTTCCTAAATCATATTTTCACATACAAATCATAAAATGCCAAATGCAAATGCATTTATTTGTTTTCACTTTCATTAATGTGAAAAATGCCAAAAGGAAAACTAAATGCAACAAAGATCTGAAATATTTCACTCAAAATGACATTTTCGACAATTTCTTGTTCAAAAGGAAAGGAAGACTCAAACCAACACTTTCAATTTTGAATAAAAATGCTTTCGACACTTTGAATATAAAAAAATCAAATCAAATACATGAAGAAAAGTTTAATCGATTATCAAGGGAAGGAAGAACTTATGACACTTCTCTTTTCAACACAAAATGACAATTACGACACTTTTTGTATTAAAGCGACAAATCGACTAAAACAACTTTTCGACAAAGGATTGTAAATGAGGAACAAATACAAAAAAACATTTACTAATCCTAATGTAATTGAGGCTGATCTAAGTGATGCAAGTAAGCTTCAGTAAAGAAGCATTGTTCATATGCAACCAAACAACCAAACAAAACTGAAAACAAGGTCAAAAACCCTCAATTTCTAGATGGAAAAAGAGTTCAGTCAATCATCGCACCTAGGCTTCACAAAAGTTGAGAGGCATCACACTTACTGCACTTGGGAGGTGCTACGCATACTGAGTCACAGTGGAAGATAGTGCGATGGTCCAGGGAGCACAACTGAAATGGGTTTTGGTTCAAATGTGGAGTTGTTTTCAATGAGTTAAGCTGGGTTTTGATGAACAATGATGAGAAAAGTATGATGGAATGTCTTGAGAGGTTACTGAGCTACCAAAAGGTCATCTAGATGTGCTTGCAAGTCAAATGTTTAATTCATAAACTAAACCAGAGATTGACTGAAGCAACATTCATCTACTATGCAATTGCAAAGCAAGAGCAGTTCGAAAGCTACCTGGTTGACTTCAAACTCTGTCTATAGTTTATCAAATTGAACATAAAACAAACAATAACAACAAACAAACATCTATTCCTACCCTAGTGGACTCGCCAATTTGTTTCTGGGAAAACTAGTATTCCTAAATAATGCTAGACCTCTAGGTTTGGTATCTACCATAGAAACAATAGTTTAAACCAATCCAATGATTTCTTCTATGTGTAACAGATAAGAAAAAGATAATGGAACCAACCGAGAACTTCCACTTAATCCCTTGCTTGGTCTCCTTCTCCTATGACAGATATTGTAACTCCTCCCCGTACTTAACACACTTGGAGAGTACTTTCACAAGTACAGCAACAAAGAACCGTCAAAGCATCATGATCTATTACAAAAAAATTATAGAATCAATTATATAATGAAGAAATGATAGCATTCACAAATGATAACATTCACAATTGCACAATAATATGGAAGAAAACTTGAAGAGCTTTATTAATAGAAAGGAGAATTACAACCCAGTTGTCTGATCCAGTGCCACCCTCCCAGCTTCAATCCCTCTTCACCTCATGAAATAGAAAGATCACTCCAACAAGAATACAATGCTCTTTCCTGAATTACAAACTATCAGCACTTACTTGCAATTCACCACATTCCAGCCTCCAGATATCTTGGATGAGGGATTCATTTATAGATGTGTGCAAGGGTGTGTGTCATCCATGGGGTTTGATTAGTTTCATTCCACTTGTTATAATTGGTTCCACAAGAGAAGGGATTGGAGATTTTCTAAGATCCCTTATTCATCCTTGGGCAAATTTAGAGAGGCAAGTGGCACAGGAGAAGTTTCTAGAAGATTTCATGAGCAACCACTTAGCAAACTGTCTCAGACATTTGTCCATCCTTGCCCATCACACTCTATAGAAGGCCTAAACAGTATGCATCACACCCTGGTAGTGTACCACTCAGTATGCATCACACTTTGCTAATGGAGCAGTCAGTATGGTTCAATTTATGCAATTTCTGGATGGTTTCTTAGATGGAACTTTTAGGGAATGATGTATTCAGATGACTATGTTCCTTTAGGGTATGAAACAACTCTTTTAGAGGTTGATGAGCCCTAATATATCGACATATAAGTCTGGGGTTGATGTGCCCAAATATGTCTATAACAGGTTCCCCCACTCGAAGATGATGGAGGTAGAGCCAAAAATTACAATGCTAGGAGTGATGGAAGGTATAGAAATTTTACCTCCTCCTTGTACTACTAAAGGAGTATGTACACTAGTAGCACTCATAGTTGAAAACATGCTCCCAGCAGTGGTGATCAAAGTAAAAGACTGATATAGATCGGGGCTCAAATGCATATGTGTTGGGGTCCTGACGTATAATAGAACGTCTAGATAATCGGGAGGTAGAGGAGAAGGAGTCACAAGAGACTCAAGGAGTTCTTCAATTTCTATAATTTCTTTCAATTGGAAGAGGACTCTTGAAAGGACTCAAGTGTTCCTCTCCAAATCTCAACTTACACTAGGTCTATTCTAGGAAACAATAGCTTGAACTAGAGGATCAATATTCATTACATCCACTGCCATTGATTGGAAATCACCAAAAGAATTGCTCCTACGCCTTCTGGAAGAAGGCTCAATGCTCATAGGTGAAAGCCCACGAAGCCTCCTATACTGACAAACTGGTCGATCAACCACTTTTAATTATTTTAACAGAACTAATTAAAGACTAAAAAAAATTATAAATCTATGGCAAACTAGGAGAAAAAAGCACTCTCTAACAAAGTCTCTAGAAGATACAATCAATCTAGCAACTTCCAAGTATTTCCACTTCGGGTGATGAGGACCGGGCACTAAAATACAAGAAAGTGAAACCAGTGACCTTCCGAACATAGTTTGGGATAATGACGGCCGAGGCCTACCAATGAAGGTGATAGAACCAATTATATTGACCTCTAAACAAAATACTTTGCCGGTGCAAGCACACCAGATTCGTAAGGGTACCCTCTAGAAGTACTAATGAACATGATGCAACATCTACCTCAGGTGCCAAGGGATTTCCCTCCGCAGTGACCTATGTGGTCCTTAGGAATAGAAACTGTGGACACCAAATCATATCAAAATCTTAGCGGAATAGTCTCAGGGCGGGATCCAATAAGTAGGATCTGGGGTATCTCTCTTTCGTTGTCTTCACTCTCTGTCTTGCTTGACTCCCAGTCACGGAGATTTCCTGATGTTTCTAACGACATTATACTTCACTCATTATTCAACTTCTATGTTCAATAGTTTGAGTGGCCTTGGAGAGTTAACTCTCCACTCACCTATTTCAAGGCCCTAAAGAGCTATACTTGTTGATGTAATTAATGAAAAATTAAAAAATGTTCTAGTTCTTTTTAATTAAGCACTTTATTTTAAAGGGTTTTTCTTTAGGTCACGAGTAAAACGAGGGTGAAACTTATGGTGTTTTGACGTAAAAGAAATCAATAGAAACTTAGCTATATTTAGATGCAGCGATTTTTATCCGATGAAAATACATTTCTTTGAGGTTCTATGAATAAAATTATACAAGAAAAAAAATTATTTTCCAGAAACACGCTCCACACACTCAAAATCTAACAAAAAGACTAAAATGCTTATAGTGCAAACTAACTTAATGCAAATTATAATGACGATGCAAGATTCTATGAATTCTCATATAATAAGAAAATGTGTTCCTTTACGAGATCAAAAGGCCAACTTGACTACAAGGAGGCTATAAATTCAATGAAAAACATCCCTCGAAACGAAGCAAAACCAATCGAAAAAAGTTCACAATTGCTCAAAAATAATGAAGAAATGAAAAACAAAAACTAAAAAGAAAAGGAAAGGAAAGAACTATGTTTTTTCCTTTTTCTTTTTTAAAGGACCCAAAGAGTTTTTTGAGAACACAAAGACTCTCAAGCATAAAGAGTCCAAAAATTCGCAAGTTACGCACATCATTGATATAATGAAACTTGAAACGAAAAAGGAATACAAACTTGCATAGATTGATCGGAACAACAGTATAAAGGACTTCAGCAAACCAAAATAACATCAAGAAAGACTTTCAAGATCGCCAAAGAGGCACTCAAAAACCAAGAAAAAAAACAGGTGAACCAAAAAAAAAGGGAAGAAAAGCAAAGCAATTTGAAAGTTGGGTTATAAACAAAACTGCAACTAATTTATTGTTCCACAAAGTCAGAACAACCAAGAACATCAACAAGAATCCTTGAACCTAAAACCTAAACTGAAACTTTACTCAAAGAGAAAACCCTAGGTTAACTATGTTTTTCAAAAAGAGGAAGATTAGAAATTGAAAACTTACAGGAAAGAAGAGCTTCATTGATAGTGAATGACCAGAAAATAGAAAAAACCACCAGGCAACAATCTTAACTACGCCAAATATTTTTAAATTTAATTCCAAACAAGATATACGAAACTGTGAGAAAACATGGAAGTGTGTATGTGAAACTAAAATGCAGGAAACTCGCATATACACGAGTCTATTTGAAGAAACTAGCATGCATACATTACTGTATCCTCTGACAAGTGCATATATAAAGCTCAAACAAGAAAAACAAAAAATCCAGGCCTGATCCAAAATATCAGACTTGATTTCTAGGAAAAAAAAGGTCGCACGCACTGTAAAATAAAGAAATCAATCAAGTAGGCCTTGATCAAGAAGAAACAACCCATTCTAGCAAAAACAAGAATGCTTTCCCTAGTGAAGTCGCCAATTTTGTTTTGGGTAGAATCGACCTAAAGGCTTGGGTTGAGAACCCCAACGGAGTGGAGGGCATACAACATAAGGAGACATACAAATAGGAAGTCCTAATACTTGAACAGTTAAAGTTGGTATAGAAGGTCTTACTCGTAGGTGCTACGTTTGAGGTCGTTCCCATAGGGTCCAAACACTCTGCATCTTCCTTGCACTCTAGGACTTGGAATTCATTCAAGGAAAATCATATACAACAAAAATAACTGAAAGCATTTTCATGATATCAACGTTAGGGCATATAAGAATATAAGAAAATAAGCATTAACATAATATTTTATAAGCAAATCATGACATAAATTAATGCATAAAGACCATAATCATGAGGAACAACACATCGCCTCTTTATTATTGTTAGCTAAAGAAAATACGGAAGAACTACAACCTAAGTCATTTGTCGTCTCCAAGAAAAACATCCTCTGAAGCCACCCTGCCCAGGCCTCATCAATCCTCCTTCATGGGTATACACAAGGATGTCATGAAGGGATGATGGACATCTCAAGAAGGAAACAAGGGTTTCCTATGACTTGGGAGTGGAGACGGCATAGGGATATCTTCAAAATTGATTAAGGATGTAATCAACTATAATATCAATATCTAATATTTTCTTCTCCCTTAGTCCTTTCCATGGAGGTTTATTTATACTTCTCTAAATTAGTTTTTTTAATTGGGAAACAGTTGGGCCACATGCTACAGTAGGTGAGTATTAGGTCAAACCCGTAAAATCTTCCTGAATTAAGGGAGATTATATATTTTTTAATGTTTTAACACATATACGTGGGTTTGGTATAGACTGACCTGTGTGTAACGTGCTTTATACAGGGAAAAATCGTGTATGGGATTTAAGACATTGTTTTTTAGAATTTGGACCAAGTCTGGTAGGGAAGGGTTTCCCTAGGCCATATCATAGAGGATTAGATATACCAAGGGTGGTAAATGGTGCTATAAGACAAGGTTTCCGAGGAAAGGGTGTATTCCAATTACTTTGAGATGGATGGCATAACCTTGAAATTGTGAATTAGGTTCTTGCATCATACCAAGTTCACTAGGCTGCCATAGTCTTCTTGGAGCTACATAACATAGCTGCTTTAGCGATTGACTTGCTCCATTGTCCTCTTGGTAAATTTCCTTCAACCTTTATAATGATGGAAAATATTTAACAACATGTGATTCTGCATGGACAACAAAAATATCAACATCTTCGTTTTCATCATCTTGCATTCTCAACATTTCTACTTATTTGCTTAGATTGCTAATAATTTATGATTTAAAGTCATCAAACAAATTTCCATGTTTAACTTGATATGTCAATCTTGATGCTGATTTACTTACTCTTTTGCTTCCTCTTGATATTTGTTTGCATGTTTCACAAATTTCTTCAAATAATAATTGGTATACATCACCTATACTCATGAGATCAAGGAGATCAATCCACTCATCCCTAATTGTTCTAAGTAAGAGGGTCTTTAGTGTGTCAGATCCTAAATTGTGTAATTTTCCCCTATTAACATTATACATGAACCTCTCTATTAGATCCTCAAGGATCTCATCTTATTTTTTATTCATTCTAAATATTTCTTCTTTAAGATCGTGATCTTTATATTTTTCTAGAAATAACTTTTGCATATCATTCCACTATCTTATTGAATTAGTCCCTAAACTCACGAACCATTTAAGAGCTATATCCTTCAATGTTACTGGAAAAAATCTCAACTTTTGAGTGTTTTGTAAGTAACATAAGATCTAAAAAGGATTTCAAATGCAAAGAGAAAGGTTCATGGATCCTCTAACCTCATACCATGGAAGTTGGGAAGGAAAGATGGAGGGATGTTCTTCATATGAACACTAAAGTCAATATCTTTAATGGGGCATTAGAGAACTTTTAAGGTCTAAAATGGGCCTCCTAAGAAACTTGTACAACCAAAATAAACTTTATAAGAACCAATAGGATTCAAGATGATGATGTCAACCATGGGGATGGTTCACCCTTATTTGGGTAAAAAGGTAAAAAGATTAAGAAATAGTAAAATAACAAAACTACTTTTGCAACTTGTATTTTCAACTTATCTCCCTAAGGTTTTACTCAAACTTCAAGTGGGAGTACACATTGGATGCAAAATTTAATTCCTCATCCAAGGAGTACCCATGTTGCATACTTTTGATGAAACCAGCTACAAGAAAAATGCGAAATATATGAAAAAATGTGATTGCAACCACATTTTTTCATGTATTTCTCATTTTCATGTAGCTGGCTCCATCGAAGGTATGAAACATGGGTAATCATTTGATGAGGAATCAAATTATGCATCCAACGAGTGTTCCTACTTGAAATTTGAGCAATCCCATAGGGAGATAAGTTGAAAATACGAGTTGAAAAAGTAGTTTTTGCTTTTTTACCTCTAGAATTTGATGATGTAATCTAATCTTATTTTATTATTTCAACTATTATTTTATAATTTCTTTAGGAGGCCCATTTTAGTCCTCAAAATTGACCTAATGAATCCAAAAGGATCTTCTTCATTGTCATCACCTTCGTCCATTTCTTCTACCTTATTTTTCACCTCTTCTTATTCTACCTACAATTGTGGATGGTGATGCAGCTCTTACTGAACCACGTAATCAAATGGATGGCTTGGTGTTGGACACGTATCTTTAAATTATTTTTTTTGAATAATAATGCTAATGCAATGAAATTTTCTATTTTTGAACATAAATATGCCTAATGATAATCTTTTTTGTTTTTGCAGAAAGTAAAGAAATAAATCAAGTAGGGAAGAAAGCAATGCATATTTTTACACCTCCCAGGAAATGATGCCAAAAATTGATGAGCCTGAATATTGCAACAAGAATTCTGCAAGTCCCAAGGTTTGTTGGGTGTGGAGCCTGATTATTTTTTGTATTCAAAGGTATCGCCGCATTGGACCCCAGTTCGTAATGGGGTGGCAACATCGCCAGTAAAATATCGCTATAGGGGGGGTCTAGGGGGGGTGGCTGTGACCTTTTGGGAGCCCCCCTTTGGCGGGGGGATCAGGGGCAGCACCCCTAAAGCTAAGAATAGATGTAAAATTTCGTTGTAAAATGTTGTAATTTCGTAGCCAATTTGGGCCATTAATTAGGCAGAGATCTGATGGTAGAAGTTATGTTTAATTTAGGGTTTTTTGCCCTAGAAGGTAACCCCTCATTATATATGAGAGAATTGTATTGCGTCTATGTAGATCTGTATTCTTAGTGAGGAAGAGAGAGAAGATTGACAGCGAAGAGGGAATTACGGCGGATATGTTGTAGGTTGTATCTCTTCAGTTTGCTAGATAATAGAAATCGAAGGATTGGTTGTTTCTCTATGGATGTAGCCCAAACTACGTGAACCATGTATATCTGTGTCTCTCTTGTTTTATCCATTTTCTATGTTTATTTTTCTGCAATATTTTATGTGTTCCATTGCTCTAAGATATATAATTTTTTAACAATTGGTATCAGAGCTGAAGGTATATTTGGCTGGAAAACTCACAGGAGAGAAGGATTCTAGGCTCGAGTGGGAGCAATGGCGGAAGATGGTAGGTTTAGGGTCAAAAAATTCAATGGCCAAAATTACCAGCTATGGAAGGTGTTAGTGTCGGTCTTAAGCCCTCCATCAGTGATCAATTGCTCTTTGCATATGCATATGTAGGTGTCTCATCAGCATTAGTTTTGCATCCCATTAGGCATGCCATAACACTGATGGTGGAGCTGGTCTTGTTCCCTTCTTGGCTTTGCTGGAATCAGGTCATATCACCATATCATGTGAAAAACTTGTGTCTCACTTATTGTAGTTTTGTCTTGTGTAAATCCCAAGTCTAGGTCTAGGGTTTCCTAGGTTTAGGGTTTCGGTCAAAATCATTTCAAAGTCATGAGTCTGAAGTCCAAAGGTCTCCAGCAAGCCAGAAGGAGGTATGTAACCATGTTCCTTGATATTTTTCATCAGCTGCAGCTCATTAATACCTTGGTTTAAAAAACTTGTTTTTTTTAACTCAAGGTCATGTGAAACGACAAAAATAAGGAAAATCTTCATAAATCTTCAGAATGCCGGCAATACCCTGGTTTCCTCATCAGTATCCATCAGAGAATTTATCTGCAAAAAGAACCAAGTGAAAACAATAAAAAAAAAATCAATTCCAGGCAAAGTGAAAATTAAACAAATAGTGTTAAAGAAAATGCCAAAACATGCAACATTTGAAAGTGGGTTTAATGTTTTAATATTTTTTTTAAAGTGGACCTATAAAGACCCTAAATCTCTCTTTATGGCCTCATTATACCATTGTGAACTTGCAAGACACAAAGAGAAATCAAAACAAGGCGATTTTGGTCCGATTTCTGTTATTTCTGGAGGAGAGACCGATAGAACAGGAGTGCGACTTATTGGGCGAAGTGCGACGGGTCAGAGCCACTTCCTCTGTGTATTTCCAGAACTGGTGCGACGGGTCAGGCCAGAGCGACCGATAGAGCAGAGGTGCGACCGGTAGATCTGTTTTTGCCAGAAAATTGCTCAAACAAGTAAAATCGCCCTCCTAAATTGCTAAATCGACCAGGTAAGTTCCGAATTTATCCATGATGGCAAGTGATGAATGCATGATGACAAGTCTCATGGTTTTCTTCAAAAAATTGGCAAGAGAAATGGTGAATTTAAATGTTGCCAATGTAGGCAAATATGCTAGGGTTTGCTTGTTTTTCAAGGTTTTAGTCCTATTTATCCCTCCCTTGTTTCCTTTAAATTTAATTCACTGATGTTAATACATATCTTTCTCTGATTTCATTTGCAACAAATGTATTTCCCATCCCAAATTTCTAAAAACCCATCCCTCCCCAAATCTATTTTCTAAAACCCTAGTGCCATGCATTTTCCCACTAAACCCTAAAATCCTTCCCACAGCAAAGCAAATTAAACAAACCAACAGCAAGGAAATAAAACAAAAGAATAATATATATA